>JAQIXJ010001890.1:0-18051 GCA_034700185.1 Phthiracarus laevigatus | reverse complement strand
GGAACATCAGTCGCTATATGATGGGAACACCATAACTTAATTGGTGGCAACAGTTTTTTTAATAAATTACTACTAACTATGTTCCTATACAATAATGGTGGGAACAGCATTCCTCTTGTCATACCAGTCAGGGTACGAATATCTGCAGTATTTACATTTGTTTTCTTTTCATTAATTCCATATTCAGTTTCATCCCAAATAGACTAGTAAACGGGTACCCGAATGTCGGGTTCGGGTCGGGTACCCGACAAATTTGTCGGGTCGGGTCGGGTTCGGGCTCAAACTTGTCGGGTTCTGGTCGGGTCGGGTTTAAAAATTATTATTACAAAACCCGACTTTCGTAAAAAATACAAAGACATGAACAAAAATTTAGGAAAACGTTTGCTATTTTTAAAAATAAAACTTTATTTATATAATATTTGTAACAAATTTATTTACTAACAAATAATATTTGTAAAATTACTACATTATTTAAATTATGTGGTAATTTTTTTTGCTAAAAATTATTGTCATTTGCTTAAGATGGATGATCGGGTCGGGCCGGGTCGGGTCGGGTTCATACATCTCGGGTTCGGGTCGGGTCGGGTTCAAACCTGTCGGGTACGGGTCGGGTCGGGTTCCGAAATTGCTATCCATTTACTAGTCTAATCCCAAATTTGGAATAATTTCGACTCTAGTAAAACAAACTTGGAATTGAAGTAATTTTTACACATTAGACGGCAGTATAGAAAATTATATATTCAATTCAATGATTTACGTTTTAAAAATATTAACAAATTATAAATATTAACCAATTTTACAATATTTATAAAACATATTCATACCAATTGATAAATTCAATGATTAGTACTATTTTTTTTAAACTAATTGGTACTATTTTTGTGGTCACATAAGTACTGCTCCCAACACATAAATTAAATCTGTGAATAAGTTGATTTTTGTGGATAGGTTTTGCTGAAATCGTCAAAATATTCAAAGCACTAATAATTGATATTACAATATTTATAAAATGAAATCAAAACAAGTGATAAATTCAATGATTAGTACAATATTTTTTTTAAGAATAATATAGTACTAACCATTGATATTATCAATTGCTATAAACAAAATGATATTAAAAGTTGTTTAAATATTTTGACGATTTCGGCAAAACCTAACCAAAAATCAACTTAAAATACATTAAAACTTTTTTTGACTTCTTTGGTTTTGGCTAGACAATATCTACAATAAAACTCAAAGAGACAAATTCAGATGGGCTATGGAAATGGCTGGTCCTGATTACCAATTCTGACAATATCCTATTTTATAATTCGTATATAAAATAGTCGGCTAAATTTATATAGATTTATGGATTAACAAAACTTGTTTTACTCCATATCAATTTTTCTTAAATTGTATTAGTTAACATCGTAATATCGTATTTAGTAAAAAATTTAAATTTTATAACTATCGTGCACTGATTCCTATGGTTGTGAATGTTAAACATATTACTGCATAATTTAATTTTATTTAGGTGGGAACAGCAGTATATATGATGGGAACTCTATTCCTCTTATAACATCTTACCACATCTTACTTACCAGTCAGGGTTTTAACGAATATCTGCATACGTTTTCAAATACGAAGTGAAGTGTTGTAATCGCTTAAGATCCCATCCAGTATACCGCTGATGCGATCTATATATTGCTGCTCATATCATATATACCGCTGATCCTATCGCATATACTGCTGATCCTATCGCGTATACTGCTGATCCTATCAGGTATACTGCTGATCCTATAGTATATACTGCTGTACACATCATAGTACTGCTCCCAACGTACTGATTTAAATTTCGTTTTTATTACAAATTTTTCGATTATGTGCTGGCCTAGGGATGAGCCACCAATTAAACCCATTACTCCAGAATTGGTTCCAGTACCAGCGGAACCAGATCCAGCGGAACCAGATCCAGCGGAACCAGAAACAACGGAACCAGTAACACCTATTGGTCCACAATTGGTTGATATAGTTGAGGAATTAATTACAAATGCAACACCAGAAGAATTATGGATAATATATGAAGCATTTGGAGAAGTTCATAATCTTAATGATCTAGAATAAATTTTAATTGTTTTAATAATTTCATTTGTTTTAATAATTTCATTCATTTTCATATTTTGTAAAAATATTTCATTTGAAAAAATTTTAAAAATGTAAAAAAAAGTTAAATATAATTTAAAATAAAAAAAAAGTTAATTATTAAAAATTTGTATTTTCATTTCATTGTTTTATAAATAATATAATAATTTGTAAAAAAAGGAAACTTCGGCAGAACTTTGCGCGTAAGAAGTTTTTGATGTCATATTTTTTTGCCGAAATCAAATCTGTGAAATCTATATGCTATCTACCAGGGTGTCCCAGAGTGTATCGGTCTGGGGTGGGGTTACTTTCTGACTTTTCAAAATTTTTAGGGGGGGTAAAACTATTCGGATTTAAACTTTACTTTAAACGACTTTACTTTCTGCCATCGGACAAAAAAAACCATTAAAAGACTGTGTTTCTCAGTTTTTCATTTTTTGGTATGGGGGGGTCAACTTTTTGAGAAATCTTGGGGAGTAACCCCCCTCCAGCCCCCCTCTAGGACACCCTGCTATCTACTATATCTTATAAACAACCATTTTTCTTGTGATATCGTTTCTGTGAGCTGTGACCTCCACTCATATTAAAAAATTTAGATTTCACAGATAATTTTAAAGCTATTTAATGTTTACGAAAAAATGATATCCTTACATAAAATAAACATTAAACAAATTTAAATAGAATTGCTAGTAATAGTTTAGTACACGTGAATTTACATAATAGTATTTAAATTCATAACTGAAAAAAATATTAATTTCACCGTTTATTAAACATAATAGGTATATGTGCTCATACGAAAATAAAACAAACGTGGAATTAAATATTTAGGTACATTTTTGTGGCAGTTTTCACGTTTAAATTTTGTTATTGGATTAGAAACCGATAATTAAACAGAAACCGCCAAACTTGTTATTCGGTGATTATATGCAATTGAAGCGTTTATGCATATACTGGTATTCGATGATGTGTTTTAAATACAATACGTTTTATTAAACAAAACATGTATTTAATAAAATTGTTAAATAAAGAGTTTTAACAATTGAAAATGATTATGAGAAGAACGTCCTGACAGTTCCTCTAATAGGCTGTCGACATATGGGACAGTCTGCACAACACGGTGCGCATTGAGTGCACGCCAATTGGTGACCACAAGGAAGAAAAACAACACCGATCTCACGATCCAAACATATTTTACATAATAAACGATTGTCATCCGATTTTGGTGATTCACTTAACGAAGAAGTTTCCGGTAATATTGACTCCGGTATCGAAAGTGTTAATGACTTCTGAGAACTTGGTGGCGACTCTGCCGGTGATTCAGCAATGTTTGATGTCAGAGAAGATGGTTGACTCGCACTGAAATAAGATTCGTCTTCGCTTTCGATCGCGGTTGTTGTTTCACGCGTCCTATTCAACCAAACGTAATGTTTTAATATCAACAAAAATATTTTTCATAAATAACTAATAATATGTTTTCTTACTGTTCAACAGAGGTGGTAATCCTTGAATGGGAAATAGCATCGTAAAGCTGAGCGAAAGTCTGAAACGGTTGCTTCTCTTCATGCCAGCGGCGATTAAGTGTAGCCTTAATAACGTCTAACGGATAAGTATTCAAATCGATTAATTGGCGAACAATCTCTGATCCTAACCACTCGTTTACGGCACGTAAACCAAGCGAATCATTAGTTTCGTCTTCATTGCTAGTTTGCTTAATACTAGTAGTATTAATTGTATTATTTGTTGTTTCCATATTGTTTTGCTCATTGTTTGAAGCATTTTCGGTATCGGCGAGTGAACGGCACTCGTCTATAAAAGTTTGAGACTTATTTAAGCGCAAAAATTCGCAGTCAGGGAACCATTTGGCGTGTTCTATCCACGGTTCGTCCCCTTTCTCCCAATTACATAGACCACCATCGCAGTAGAAACACTTCACATAATCCATCATTCCTAAAATGTTAAATCAATGTTTTATTTTAGTCTATTTTTACTGAAAATTTCATTGTTTTAGTTAAATTTGTTATCTTATTAATTATCAAACAGATCGCCTCTGAGTTTATAGCATCAATCGGTTAATTTTACAAATATGATGGGAAATATGGGGTTTGATAAGGAAATATGTGTCAGTAATACAATAAGGGCTTTCATAATAATGTAAATAAATAATCGCGTTTTATTAGCTTTATTCGTATCTTTAATATTAAGGAAAACTTAAATAATATTTAAAAGTGTATACTGTAGAAGTAAAAACTTAAACAGTATTACTAATACGAGATTTAAAATGCATTTATTTCAATAAACTAACATTCCGTACATGAGCTTTACACCAATAAAACATAGCCTAAAGGCTAAACATTCCAAACATTTTCGTGTAAGACTCGTTAGCTGTCCTACAATTCCAACGCTACGCATAATTACTTTTTGTTTATATGTTATTACTCAAAGTATTTTTAATGAATTGAAAACAATTGTTATGACTACTAACACACGAAATTTAGTTCAAAATAAGTATTTCACGTAAACATTCTAAATATTGATAACAAGAGCCGTTTTCACGCCTTTGTCAATGAAAATTAAAAACTGATTCAAATTAGTATTTATTTACATATAGATAGATAACTCGTAAATACTCGGAAATCCGTTAGCATTTCATTTTGCGTGAGTAATGTTATCAAATTCTAAGAAACTAAGTGTACATGTAATTCACAGCATTGATGCCAAAATGATATATCATAACGCATTATATTTACAAAGATAATTCATAAGAATGCTTTATCGCCATTATTATCGTTTAGATAAGATTTCTTTAAATGTCTAAAGCAATTATAACGGTTATCGCGAATTTTAATGCAATGCCGCTATAGTCAAGTATTTTACAACCGATTCTTAAAACCGTTAAACAATTAATTATAAAAAAATACAAATATAATTAACGAACCAATACAGAAGAATCCAGATTCAGCGAGACTGTCAGCACTGACTGGAATTTTACTGTTCCAACAGTTAATAATGTACGAACGTTTTCGGGCATCGATTGAACTGAAATTAGGGTTTTTCGGTCCTCCGTGTGGCTGAACGCCATACTCCCTCATATCGAGTGGTAATACGATATCGTGACCATTAGGCACAGCACTTATAGAACTAAGAACCGGATCTCTGTAAAGCGTTGGCGTGTAATTTCCGCACACGTCGTGTCCGCGAGGGATTTTCGGTCCACGCATTGGGTCGTAAGAGATGGGAATATTACCGCAATCGCATTCCATTATGAATGGACATCGCGGAAAGTGACGCGCGTGTTCTGCGAGCGGTCGATCTCCTAATCAATAAACACAAAAATAGAACGAAATATTAAACATATTAATATTTAGAGTAAAAGAATTTGAATTAAAAAAATGGTTGCATACCCTCTTCCCATCCGTAAACCTCTCCGCGACAGAAAGCGCACTGAACCCGATCACCATTTAAGTAAAAGAATCCGGCATTCGCTAAATCTCGCGGTGATATGAAACTTAAAGGCCACTGCGCTGACGGCCTAACAGTGAAAGAACTCAATCGATTGGTTTCGTTTTTCATTAATTCGAAAAAGTAGTTCATATTAACGCCATTCGTTAAATCGTTATTGGCTCGATTGACGAAACAATTGTAAACCGTATCCATTTGGCGTCCAGTGTTTGCGGTGGCGTTGTTGTCCACATTCCGTTGTATACGTAAAACTGTGTCAAATGACTGCGATGTTTGCGATTCATTGTTGTCGATCACTGGTTGCTGTTGAGACGCTTGCAGTGTAGACAATGACGACACCATTGGCCGCGAGTTATCATTGGTATGCGATAACTGCTGACCAATGTTTACATTGTTTGTAATTTGAGACATTTTATAAGTACAGTATTTAAAAAAAGTACTATATTACAGTTTAAAAGTATTACACGATAAATAAATGTGAGCAAAATTGTGATCTTGTAGCTGAATGCATCAAAATGACTGCCTTTTATTGTTGTAAACTTTATCCGGATATCCGACAAATATTGTCGGGTCGGATCTAACCTCATCGGGGTCGGGTCGGGTCGGATTTCAAAATTTTTAACCAGAACCCGACAAATAATATAAATATGAGAACAAAAAATTATGGAAATTTTGACTATTTTTAAAATGACATTATTTATAACTAAATAATAATTATAAGTTGGAATGCTATTACATTTTTTAAATTAGATGATAAAATTTTCTGTTTTAATTATTTGAAAATTTATTTAAATTTGCTTAAAAAAAGATGAATGATCGGGTCGGGTCGGGTTGGGTCGGGTTCTGAAAATTCTGTCGATTTACTAGTCTATTGTAAAGCGTTAAATTTTGATTAGAGATGAATAATCAGGCTGAGCAATTTAACAGTTAAACAGTTTTTTCTTGAGAAGCTGTTAATAATTAATTACTCAATAAAATGAGATATTACTGATTGGAGTGTTATTGAAAAACTGGACAATGATTTTGTGCACAAAATTAATTTTGCACGTATTTTCAATTCAGGAAAATCATAACTAATGACGACTGTGTTTGCGTGTGCGGAGATAACTATTAGACTAGTAAACGGGTACCCGAATGTCGGGTTCGGGTCGGGTACCCGCCAAATTTGTCGGGTCGGGTTCGTGATCTAACTTGTCGTGTTCGGATCGGGTCGGGTTTAAAAATTTTTATTACAAAACCCGACTTTCATAAAAAATACAAAGAAATGAACAAAAATTTAGGAAACCTATGGCATTGATACGTAAAATTTAAATTTCGAAGAAGTCACATAGCCTGAAGTCACAGAGTCCAACAATAATCATATGATCAACAGTAATAATATGTATAACATCCAACTACCATAGTCATCAGTAGGGAAGTGAAAATCGTTAATTATCGATTGAGCAAAACTGTTTTAATTTCCATTAAAACGGAGTTGTTAAACCAATTAAGACCCAAATTAATGTAATTTAATTTAAAGGATAAAGCGAATTAAACGATTTTTAAGATTTTTAAACCGATATTTAATAAATATGCCATTGTACTGAATATGCCAATAAATTTAATAAAAATCCAGACTATGAACCTTTTTTTCTAACGATTTTCACTTCCCTAGTCATACTGTACTATTAAGTTTGAAAATTATTGAAACAATGGGGTTAGTTGATAAGATCAGCATATTAGTTAATGGCATGAGCAGTATATATTATGGGAGCAACTTATTAGTCGATGGAATCAGTACTGCTGAACTCATCCATATATAATCCCATCACGTGCAAAATATTAATTTCAGTTTATCATTATCTATTTGTATATCGGTTGTTTCCAATTAACGAATTTTGTATTAATGAATTGCACGCGCGACACCAAATAAATTCAATGCGCGTAAGAAATCTACTAAACTTAATTTAATTATTGTCGCGCGTGAAGTTCATTAATACAAAATATCAAAATTTATTTAATAAGTTAGTTTTAATTGTCAAAATTAGTCATGGAAAATGTTAGTGCAAAAATGATTTATCGTTCATCTAAACGTCTATTTAAGAGACCTGGGTTGATCAACAATGGATCTGTCTGTTATCAAAATTGCTTGTTGCAAGCTCTTATCCCATTAGAAGATTTCAGTAAATCAGTTCAACTATATGCTAATATGGGATGTTTCAATTCGATCTTAGCTAATTCATTTAAAGAAATGATTGACAATGTCACCACGAATACTAATGATTTAAGTGATTTTCGAAAATTTGTTTTCAAAAACAAGAGAAAGTTTCCAGGTTTTCACAAAGGGAAAGAAGGTGATGTGTATGAATTTGCTTTGAAAGTTTTTGAGACTTTAAGCCAAGAAGTTGAACAAGTAAATGGTCAAACATACTTAGATGTTTTATTCAAAAGCACAATAAAACAGATTACCGTATGTAACTCCGAACGGGGTGTAATGAATAGGTGTACTGAGACAATCGAACAACCACTAGATTGCTTTATTTTCGGGATTGAAGTCCCATCAAACTTCACTATGTGGCCAAATTCAAAGATACCAACGCTACAAGAAATGTTTGATTACACATGTAATGAAGTTGAAATAAGTGACCAAAGATGTGACAGATGTCAAGGCGTTGGTAAATTGGTGAAAAAGAAATATGTTTCAATTCCGAATATTATGATCGTTGTTTTCGGGCAAGAAGATCGCTCTCAAGAAGGCGAATTGCCGCAAGTTGAAATTCAAGAAATTTTAACAGTTAATACATCGGAAAAGGAAGCAGATTATGTGCTCAAATCTTTTATTGTACGATATGGCCAAGGAATACGGAACTTGCATTATTATACGTGTGCAAAATATGACAATGTTTGGTACTTATAATTCCTGTTCAATTTTTTGGGATCAGTTTAATAGTTGATGGGATCAGCTAAAGGTGCCAATGATTTGATTTTTCCCAATCCATAACCAACCATAAATTCAAGTTCTTAAACCAGACCAATCAAAACCATCGCAATAAATAATTATGTAAACCAATCCAAACCAAACCAAACCATTAAAAAACCATAAACCATTAATAAAACTTTTATTCCGTTTAAATAATTTTAATTTTTTTTTGAGTTACTTAATTATGAGCGTTATATTTTAGTGATGAGTTAACATAATCAATAAGTATTTCGACATAAGAAACGTATTCATTACCAACTATTACTATCAAAATTAGAAGATAAATCAATTATACTTTTTTTGTGTAAATGGTTTAATGGAATGAAAGTGGTTTTCTTTGATTTGATTTTTGGAACAAAACCAAACCACAATAATAAAACCCTAAGCCAAACCAATTCAAACCGAAAACCAATGGTTCTAACCATTGGTTAACCATTACAAACCAGACCATTGGCACCTTCGGGATAAGCAGTATATATGATGGGATCAGCAGTATATATTTGATGAGATCAGAGTATTAATGACATAATCGTACCCAATAGCAAGTCAAAATCCCATCGATAATTTCTCCTATCGCGACTATGACTATAATATCTTATAATCAGAAACTTATCATCAAACTGCTCTATTTTCATTTTTAGGCTAGAATTTAACGACGATAAAGTTGTCGAGAGAAATAATGTTTTTTCGGGTTTTATTGGTAATGTTTATCTAGCATTTTACGAATGTCGAAATATCTCTATGAATCAAGAAAAGTTAAAATTATTAAGGGAACAAAGTTTGAACATTCGTTATGAATATAGAACAACATGTCAGCTATTAGATAAAGATCTTATTGAACTTGTCAGATCTAAACGAGAGAATTCAATGATAGCTGGTTTAAAAGTATCTGAGATAAAATCTGGAACATCATATATTTGTGCAATAAGTCAAGTGATTGTTTATTCGCAACCTTTCCGTTATAAAATTATTGAAAACCTATGTGAGTATCGTATCCTGCATGAAACTTTAGCAGCTTTAATTGAAACAATTTCAACATCAACAGCTTCATTTTTAAAATATGACCAATTAGCACGATTCCTGAGCATAAATTGCACTTTTCCAGCAGTTTATAAACATAAAATGGAAAAGAACCCAGGTGCTGCGCTTGAATATTTAATTTCAGTTTTAAGGTATGAAATTAATCACCATCAGGAACTTAAAGATTCTGTAACTGCATCTGAGGCCAATCTTGTTGGTCCGAAAAGTTATTTCAATATACCGTTAATGTATCGATGTAATAATGATTTCATCGAACAAAATAAATTAAGTGCGCAATGTGATGTAAAAGATAACTCATATGTGAAATCGCTTTTTACATGGGAAATTGACACGGAAGTATCTTGTACAAACGAAGATTGTAACAGCATAAAAAATTTAAGATGCAGTTTTAATCTACTGGAAGCTTTCATAAACAATAAAGATTCGTTAAGGTCGATAAACATTAATCATATCATTCGACAATACAACGAAACATGGTTTAAAAAAGATAAATGTGATCAATTAAACTGTGAAGGGTTTGTCAAAATTCAGAAAACAATTAGATCATACCCATATATCTGGATTATTTGGTTTAAAATTTTCAAACCACAAAAAGTTAGGGGACATATTAGATGCACAAAAATTACTATTAAAAAGTTGCCTGATAAAAACTTTATGCACAATGATGAAGAATATGTTCTTAAAAGCTTCATAACACATCAAGGACTTGGAGAAAGTGAGAAAAACACTCGTTATAATGCATATGTTTCTCTTGGAGAGAAATGGTTTCTCACAAAGGACACAGAGGTTATGAATATTAAATCATTCGAAGAGATTAAATTAAAAGTACGTTATTCTGTTCATTGACAGCTGTCTACCGAGCTATTCCCACCAGCTTTGTACACCATTAGATATTCTGCTGATCCTATCAATGGAGTTAGTCCCTTTTCTAGTCCCTTCCTTATCCTGAATATTTGCCAGTGGGATCAGCAGTGTAACGGATTATTTGTAATTAAATGTTTTAATTAGAAAATTATATTTATAGCAAAACGAATCGTTATTACTTTTATGGTATGAAAAGACAAAAAACGAAGAAGTAATTGTTTCTAGAACAGACGAAGTAATTGCCGGAAGAATACAATCAAATGTTGAAACTAGAAACCACATCGCAGAAGGAGTATCGTTTATTGAAAATGATGATACAATAAGAGATAATCCCAAAACACCCTGTTTCGATGAGTCATCAATTCCGATTGATGAACCTTCTTTTGCGTCCGCTGTGTCTCTACCTTCGGCTCCATCTCATGCTGATCGCAGTCCCTATGAGTCCATGAATCGAAAATCTCGATCAAGATCAAGGGAGCCCGAAAGCATTGAACCGAAAGCTGTTAAAAGAGTTACAAGAGCTCTAACTTTTAGCGAACCTGATTCAGATGCAGATGCAAATTCAGATTCAGATTCAGATATTGAAAATAATTATGGAACACAATTTACAAAAAAAGAATCATTTAAGAAAAGAGTCAATTTTGTGTTCACTAAAGATCACGAAGAAACTAAACTCGAAGAGATAAATCCAGCTAGATATCATTATGTATTGTACCAAAGTGAGTACGATTTACAAAAGCATTCTAAATGTGTGGTACCTATCGAAAACAAAGAGTATAAGTTCTGGAAAAGAGTCCAAATTAATGATGAATTTATTATGGTATTCTGCTGTAATATTTGTTTCTTTACTGGAACAGAAAAAAGAGTTAAACAGCATATTAAGTATATGAGAAAATTTGTGACTTTAAAAAACAGAATACTAATTGGTATACGTACAAAATATGAGAGAATTATCGTCCATAAAGAGTATAACTTGAGGCTTACTTATTATGGTGAGGGAGTTGTACAAGATCCTGATGGTTTAGGAGCCATATGTAAAGTTTGTGGACACTATGGAGATTCAAAAGAGGAACTTAAAGCTCATGTTAATGCCGAACTGACATTATCATCCAAGCAAAACATCGCAATAGTAAGACGGAAGAAGAAAAGTTTGAAATACAAGGATAATATCGAAATGCTAGTAAGCCATGAAACAGCCACCGAAAAAAATCATGTAAATGGTGCTTGCAATCTGTGTGGCGAAAAAGCTGATACTCATATATCTTTCGTAAATCATTGTAATAGTTTGATGCGAGTATTGCAACTTGATTGCTATCGAGAGCTAATTAGTAATTATCGGCAAACTATTGTAAGAAGAGATCTACAACAAAGAGCAATAAAAGACTCAGAAGAAGCTGTAGTTGAAGAAGTAGAATAAGTTAACATCTGAAGTATATTTAACCTAAATTCGTGAGGATAGTCCGCCGACCAAATAGACCCATTTAATTGTTATTGAAATCCTGAATATGAACTGAATCGGTTTTTAAGATATTTGAGAAATTAATAGTAAACTGATATAGTAATATCATATATTATCGCGATATCAACAAATTTTATTGAATTTTTAATTTTCGTCGCAAAGCATTTATTACTATAGCTATCATCTTAGTTGACCAAAATTATTCGATTTAAACCCAAAAATATCTCCACTTTCAATTAATACCGTACAACTATGCTGTATATGCCTCACCACAAGTGATTTTAATTGAATCTCCTCGCAATGCACTTATTGACCACATTTATAAATGAATATTGCGTTATTTCTACTTCTTTTACATTACTTCGAGCCAAACATTGTCCGCGAACATAACTTCAAAATGTTTACAATCAGTTTTCAGATAAGATTTTTGCGCATAAATACATTTGCCATCAATTATAACGATATATCACTGTGTTAAATGATTGGACTAATCTGTCATAATTAGTTAATTAGCCTAACTTTTTCTTGAAATCAGGATTTTTGTTACCACTGATACTTTATCTCTTCCCATTTTAAGTGATTTTTTAGCAACTCGACTTTAATACTTTCAAACCAAATTAAAATAAATAATGATTATACATAGCTTAAAAAATGATTATTATTAAATAGCTTATAACCGTTATATGTTTGCTACATAAAAAAAATCGTTAGAAATAATTTAAAATCGTTGGTTATTTTTTAAACCGTTAGAAACGTTAAATAAAATCTAAATTTTTCGGTTAAATTTTTTACACCTTCATATATCACGATCTCATGTTTTTTGATTGGATTTATAAATCGTTAATTATCGATTTTCATAACCCTACTAATTAAATACTGGCTTTAAAACATTCAATTTAAATAAAGTCAATTCGAAACAAACTTGATATGTATTTATATAAGTTTCTTATTTATGACATGACATGGTAATATGGTAAGACATGACATGATATTTATTATTATTAAATATAATTAAACACAATAAGCAAATTTTTGGGCGTTTTTAAATCAATTTTAAATGCGTTAATCAATTTAATATAAAGACTTACTTTAATTAAATAGTCTCTATTTCTCGCTAATCGAAAACAAGACCCAAACAAATCTTTACAATAGAGCCATGGATTTTCATTTCTACTGTACAACGAATAAAGCAGAATATTATTAATGGTTATTGATTTTACTTTTTGAGCTAAATAAATATATTTAGCTAATAATCGATTTTGAAAGTGATCGAACGTGAAATTAATTAAATTTGGCAAACATGTTATGGCAGAACTGCATTGTATTTGACAATTTTCGCAATCTTTTGATTTCATTGGACACTCGCAACGAAATCTAGTGTTTTCCAACACCAATGTTTCAATATTCGAAAGTTCGTTTACCAGTACTTTGAAACTCTTTGGTCTAATGCTTAGACTGTGAAGGCTTAATGAGCTCAAGTTTTTTAAAAATTGACAATTTATACCGATTTTATTGAAAATTCTTTCGGAAATAGTGAAACAAATGCTATTAAACGATTTCGATATTAAAGCACTATTTCTGACGAACAAATGATTATCATTAGATAAACCAAAATGTTTCAAATTTTGAAGTTTAGTTACTGAGGAAATATTGGATAAACATTTCGGTACTCTAGCCGTGAATGAATTTAATTGTGGCATATTATTGCAAACCATTTCAAACTTTTGTTCGTTCAATAACCCATTTATCTCCAACGTCTCCATAGCTTTGCATTCAATAATTTTGCTGATATTATCTATTGTAACGCAATCAGTAGTCAGACTAACCAATTCTGAACTTAAGTTCAAAGATTTGATCGAAAATCCAATTATCAACAATTGCCGCAATTTTGTAGTAGCGTTTAGTAGAGTATTAATTTCGTAATCAAAGTTAAATGCTTTTGAATCGCAATAAAATGCGATGTCACACACATTTTCCATACTTAAAGCAATGCCGTTACCAAATCTGCAAACGTAATTATTTTCTTTCGACACATAAATTCTGATGCATTGCAAGTTTGGACATAACCATATAAACCAGCAAAGAATAGCGTGAATTGAGCAGAACTCGAATTGACTTAAACACAGTTCCAAACACTTCAAATTAATGCACTTTCGCAACACTGAGAGCACTATTTTCTTTACTTTATAATCGTTTTTGGGATAATTTAAGTAAACACTCAAATCCCCGTTAACAGTGGAGTAATTGGTTTGATTGGATGACATCAAAACAGGCATTTGCGATAACTTAATACCTTTTTGAAGTTTTAGCATTTCTTTTATAACTCTTAGCCACTGTTTGCTTACTCTTTCGATTGCGATCTTTTCAGTTATATTCAAAAAGCTAAATATATATTTTAATGAATAATCGTCCAGCATATTGATGTCGGAAATCATTTTTTATGGTTTGGTATTTTACTTTATGGGACAAACTTTTCTTATCGACTGTGAGCAGATTTAGCGAATATCCAGTGCTTCACAACGTTATGGCATATGAGTACAACGCATATGGAAAAACCAACCTAAAGAAAGATTATGCTCATATCATTTACGTGTTGACTGCATGCTACGAGCATACGAACTATGAAATAGTTTATGACTAAAGGTATTAAGTAATATTAATAATATTGAGTTTATGTGCTTGAAATTTTTAAAGCATAGTTTTATTTAAATAGTAAATTGCTTGTGTAATGATAGTAAAATGATTATCTTAAATTGATTTGTAAATTTCGTACAAAATATAGTTTTTTTTTGTAACTTCTAGAATAGAACGATGACTTACCAGCGCCATTTCGGCCTACGATTGCTTATTTTAAACTATAATATTAAAAAATATATTTTTATTTTATGAATAATTGAAAGAAATCAGAATTATCATATATTTTCAAGAGTTATCAGTAAAATTCATTAATTCATCATTATTCATATCCACCTAAATTAAACCTCTAAATAATCGTATGTTTGAAGAAATGCTGTTTAGTTGTTGTTTATTCCAAAAGGTAAAACAGTTTAAAACGCACAAATGTAACAGTTGCTCGAAATCCACTTTCGCGCGGCCCTCGAAGCTTATCGTTTCGTAATGAGCGAGCTATCCCTCTTCGAAGATGAGAATCACTTACACGATATACAAAATGGTACACGTGGAGGACAACCCATTTCTACTCTTTGTCTATGGCCCAAATCATTTTTTAGTCGGTGAGCTCAGCAATTTATGATGGGAACACCTGTCGCTATATGATGGGATCAGCAGTATGTGATAGGAACACCAATATTGAATTGGTGGGATCAGCGATTTATAATAAACAAAATCGTGGCATTTTCTGGTACACGTGGAGGACAACCCATTTCCAGATAAGCGTTTCGAATGGTTCGTCCTGTCCCTCCAGATATGCGTTTAAGTGATACATAACCGCACTGTCTTTCGAAATACAATCGCCAGTTACTTCGCGAAAGATTCGCTTGTAAACGCCATTCGGTACGATCTGTTCCATCGCAGCGATGCCGTGGCAGTGGCGTTTTCGCCAAATAAGTCGTCAAGTAAATTCAGAGCAAAACTGTCGTTGGTGGCGAAGCATGGTCTGTGAAGATTCCGGTATTAAAAGCTCATTTTTTTTAATACAAGTAACACTTTTTTAATATTGTGTTTCAGCCCAAAGATATAATGATTGTTGGATATGATACTTATCACGACTTGACAAAAAGCCAATCTGTTGGAGGTTTTGTATGCAGTTTGAACGGCTCTTTAACGCAGTGGTACTCGAGAGTGGCTTATCATAAAAGCGAAGAAGAAATGTCAGAAAACTGTTAACAATGTATCGGTATTAACGTTAGTACATTGGTATTAAATATCGTAAGCGATTCCAAATTTTGAAGATTATTTTCGGCAAATTTTTCCCAACACTTTAGCGAAATTTGTGAAAAACTTATGATTGGTACTGATATATATTTAAGCTGTAATTTACTCAAATCGCTAATTAAATTTAAAATTTCGTCATTTATAATTTGATTTCCGTCGATAATTATATTTTCAACTTTATTACATTTTTTCATCACATACGACAGTAAATTACAATTTACAGAACACGTGTACTCATTTAAGCCATAATTAATAATCAATTCTTTAATTAGCGAATTTTTGCAATAGTAATCGTTTTTGGCACAAAATGATTTCCCATCAGATAAAACAAGTTCTGTTTACCAAATCGGATAAATTCGGCAAATTTGCAAATTGATTCATAATAGAAATCAATTTATCTGTTTTTGTCAAGTCAGACCGAATTTCTTCAAATACCTTTCTATAAAACCCTTAAAATACCTTTCTACAAAACCCTTCAATTACCAATTACCCAAAAATTCTATATTAGATTTTTAAATTTTTATACCTTCAATATAACCCTTCAAATACCTATATCATACCTATTGTAAAACATAGCTAAAAACGGCATATAAAATTCAATTTTTTTATTATTGATAATTGTTACACATTAGTATTAAATCGTATACAAAAATACTGTGACTAATATTGGACATAAAGTAATTATGGATTAAATTTTAATTAAGTTTTGAGAGTAATAGAGTATTGAATGGGTTTATTAATTTTGGTTTTCCAATTTTGCGAGTATTTTTTGAATCGCATTACCCTGAGTCTGCAATTCTTTATAAATATTCTTGTTACTTTCCATTAACTCTTTAATGTCTGCATCATAACGTTCTCGTTTCTCTTCAATTTCATTTTTAGCCTTTTCATCTTTATTGACTTTAATGAATGACTTCAAGAATTTCCAAATATGTTGTCTCATTTGAATAAGAAATGGAATGGCAGCAACAATTATAACTGGGAACCAATGCCCATATGGAATCGAATTGATTACGGATCTTAAATCCATTAAATCTTGCGTACAATTTTGACAGATTTCTCCCACGAATGTTGTATTGTCGAAATAAGTACTGAATTTCTCAATCAATTCCAGAAAGCTGTTCAGTTTTGTCACGTCAAATAAAAAAGACATTTGAAAGCATAATGAATCACAACGTGTTCATACATAAATTACATTACATAAATAATTATTAATTATTTATTAATTAATAATTATTAATTTTCAATAAAAATTCAAGTTAATTTACACTATTGTCAATAAGCACTAAATGTTGAAAATTGTTGCATAACTTATTATATGTTGTTTATTGTTGCAGTGGGCATAAACTACAACGGTTACTGACCCCAACCCCCCCTAATTTATTGATTTGGGGGTTAAAGTAATTTAACCCTTTAAAAGTACCTTCAATACAACCCTTCAAATACCTATATCATAACCCTTCAAAGAAAGGTTTTGTAGTTAGGAATTTGAAGGGCTTTGATGTAGGTATTTGAAGGGTTTTGTATTTTAGTAAAATTTTCAATAAAAATTCAAGTTAATTTACACTATTGCCAATAAGCATTAAATGTTGATAATTGTTGTGCATACTAACACTCAATTATTGTTATTATGATTATTTTCATTACATTAAATGTTTGAAGGTACGATAATAGGTCGTTGATAATATTTAATAATTGCATGATATGGGATAACATCATTCATTATTATCTAAACAATTTAATAATAATGAATTAGAATATTTAGGATTTTCTACATTTATTTTTAATAATATTTGTTTATGTAATTACTTCCTTAAACATCTATCGTTACGCTACAGTTTACACAATTAACGTGATTTCCTCTTCCATAACGACACTTATTTTTGTCCGGTGATTCTTCGATGAATGTAATACAGTTTTTCGGATTTGACGAACGCAAACAAATACAGAATAAGCCAATCATTATTATAAAGATTATGAGGCCAATTGCAACGTAGCGAATTGTTTCCATTGCAAAATTAACAGTTTTTGAACGTATTAAAGCGATATTACGTAATCCAGCATTAAGTGTAAACCAGCAATAATTACGTAACCCGTATTATAATATTTAAATAAGTTAAATGGCAAAAAAATTGACAAATGATGAATAATAAGATTTATTTCAAATAATTGATTTACAATAATCATCATTGAAATTATCAAATGTTTTAGTTTCGCGTAATAAGCAAACGCCCAATTAAAATGATTATAATAA
>JAQIXJ010001889.1:0-18059 GCA_034700185.1 Phthiracarus laevigatus | reverse complement strand
CATAACTATTAGTAAAATATCGCTTACATTAACTCAAAAGCTTGCAATTAAGATCATGTTTATTATCAGTTTTTAAAAAACAATATTTTGTTGATGTATGCAATGCTTATATAAAATTTGAAACATTTTATGGTAAAAGTTTGTTTTTACTAAGCTCAACACAAGCTTGTCTATGTCTGAGACCTGTATCTAATAATCGCGTTTATGTATTAAAAAGATGACTAATGCTATTTCTTATTTCATTAGTAAATAGTACTTGTATGGCTCTGCGCCTCACATGGTGTATGGCACAGAACCATCCGCACAATGCAAACGAAGAGTGATACAACATATAATGTATAATACAAGTCCTAGCAATAAGCCATAATGGATGATATTTACATAAGGTTGCCATCAATTGTTAAGACCTTTCTATAAAGAACAATATTAATACTTGATAATGAAAGGGAGTTGTTTGGTTAAACTCTCGTACACTTTATCATGGAATCTTGTAAATAACTATTTTATTTAAAAGTAATGGTTAGTTGATTTATTAATATCAATTGGCTAGAAATGACTAAATAATTTTATTGTACTAGAACTCAATCTTTTAATGTGATTGGAATAGTATTTATAGATTTTTCTTTCTTGTGATTAGAATATTAATTTTTTGATTTATTTTTCATTTCAGTGACAAGAATATTAATTAAGTTTTTATTTTTCACTTTGGCGTGACGAAAATATTTTCTACTGATTTTGCTTACTTGACTAGTTCTAACTAGAATATAATTATGGAAAGAATGAGAAAAATTGATAAAGAATGGGAATATCAAATTAGAAAATTTATTAAAAATGAAATTGAAAAAGAGGACGAAGAAGATGAAGAAGAAAAATATGAGTTTATAAGGCCCGGTTCTTAACATGGAGGTGAAACGGTATTAAGAGGATATCTAACAGTTAGCATCGACAAACTGCGCACTGCTGTGTAACATATGCAACACTAAACTATCAGAGATTTTCTCTAATAAATTATTTGCCAAACATTTAGTGTTACTTTATATAATAATAAACCATCGAAGTGACATTATTTATGGTAAGTAAACTTCTTTTTTTTGGAAAAGATGGTTATTAAACATTTTATCTAGAATTACTTTCAATACTTAACAAGATAGCTTAGATTAAAGGGGGGAATGTATAGAACAAGGTCGGCAACAATATGTATATATTTAGTTTTAATAAACAATAAATTTAAATAATGTTAATGGAATTATGAATGTTTAAACAATGAATTGAAAAAAGAAATAACAGCACACACATTAACAATAAGCTAATTATTTTAACATAACAGTTTAATCGATTCAATACTATTATAAACCAAACCAAAACCTAACCAAAACTTAACCAAAACTTAACTAAAACTTAACCAAAACTTAACCAAAACCTAACCAAAACCTAACCAAAACTTAACCAAAACCTAACCAAAACTTAACCAAAACCTAACCAAAACCTAACCAAAACTTAACCGATATATAGTACACGATTTTTGTTTTTATTTGTAATGTAATTTTTTACAACAATAAAGTATTTTTATTAAGCAATTTATAATGCTATTGTTGCCGACCTTGTTCTATACATTAGCCTGCAAAAGTTTTGCGATAACGATTTTTATCAAAATTATTGCAGTTTAAGGTTGAAATGAAGAAAAAATCCGTATGCAATAAATAAACGAATTAATAAAACGTTTTCTGATTTCAGTTACTAAATTAATTTTTAAAAAATGTCATCAACAATGTAATCTTTTGAACAATAAAATAATGACAAGTTTTTAACTAAGTTGGCGCGCAGTTAACTGGCGTGAGTTAACATACAATCGAATTATTTAAATACGTTTCGAGACAACCATCCAATTCAACGTTCATAAAATAATTTTGCAATGATTTCTATCGGGTTTCAAACTTTCATTTCAAAATAAATTAAAATCAGTGTAATATTATAAACATAAAGTTAATTCTATGTACACTTAAAAACAACATTGACTGTAATTAGAATTGTCTATGCATTTCCGTTTATCATTATACGTATCAAATTTAAACTGATGCCAAAATATTTTTTTTTTCAATGAGAATAATTATTTGTTATTAAACACGCATTGAATGAATAATAAAATTCTTCATAAAAAATCAAAATATAAAAAATACGGCAATAAATAAACAATAAAATCAAACGCACGAGTTTTAACAATCGAATTAAACAAAACGTTAAATATTTAAACAACTATTATAATCTAACCTTTGGCTGGCATTCTCATCGGCGGAGTTAATGGAGACACAGCTGGAGAGCGAGGTATTGGTAAGACTGGCGTTAAGCTGCGATTGTATCTCGAATAGCCTCAAACTGGACATCTCTCGCTGTCTCGCCATATGTCTGGCGAGTCTCTCCTCTTCCTCTTTTCGCGCCGCAATCGTTTCCTTAACTAATTCCGTTTCATCCAATATAGTCTTGATATTCTTCCTCGACTGCGGAGTTTTACTCTTTTTGCTCTTCTTCTTCTTACCGGTATTCGTTAATTTCGCCTTAGTTTTACTCGTAGCCACGCTTTCTTCGGCATTATCCTCATCCTCTTCATCCAAACACCTCTTCTCGCCTTTAGGTTTATCCTCCATTTCATCCTCATCTTCCTCTACCTCTTCCTCCTCATCTTCTTCTTCGTCTGCCGCTTCGCTATTACCATCGATGTCTTGATGTGCGGTGCCATTAGTGGACACAATAGGCTTATCGAGCAATTCGTTAAGCATTTTATTGCCATTAAACGGGCTTTTATTCCTCTGTTTGGTATCGAAGTCAGACGCTTCCGAAATCAATTTCTCCAATTGTTTCAAACCGAGCAACGGATCGGTTAAATCGCCGCTTTGTTGGTCACACGAATCGTTGCCCAATAAATCCATGCAATTTGTTTGGTTGGCCCAAAACAATACGAAAAACGCAAACAAATATACGAATTGGAGAGTAAAACGAAAATAAAAACCAGATAACAAAATATATGTTTACATTTAAGCGAAACACGAGTACCGCAACACTTGTTGAACTTAAAATCGTATTATAATCAGTGTAAATATTTAGTTGTTTATCCGTTTATTAGTCAAATCGCCACTCAAAATGACATTAAACGAATCTAACAAAATAATAATAATACAAAGTGACTGATGTTGAATGCAATGCAAAGCGTATTATAGTGAGAGTCGTTGTGTTGCGCTAATAATCTGTGTGTGAGCTAATGATACGGTGTATTCAGTTGTATTATATTCAGTTTTATTGTTGATCCCAACCAGCGTATGGCGTGTTATTTTTGGTAACAACGTTTCATACGTATTTGTATGCGCGTTGCCAGCAATCATTCGGTATGATTGTGGAGGTTATTAACGTGTGGTCTGATCTCTAACAGTAAGGAAGTGCTATTAAATACTGGCGATATTGCGCTTATTTTAACCGTTTGGGGGCCATATGTCATATTACTTTATTTATGTACGATTTTTCTAACGTAAATATCGTGATCTAAATAATGTTATTACTTTTACATTTGTTTTTATTTTAAATTTATAGTTTTTTATAGTATGCGTGCGTCGGATATTTTAGTGCATACATATTAAGTATTAGCTGTTACTTTTGCATTTTAAAATTATTTATAATGCGGTGTTCGTTTGATAATAATATGATTTAAATGCTTATTTTAATGATTTATTAACAAATTAAAGAATACCCAGTGTATATGCGTTGGTACGTAAAAATTAGGGTTTTCATTTCGAGTGCAGCCACCGGTCGATTAGCGATGGCAATGTAACAAAATCGATACGGAAATTGTTACGATTAGCAACATCTCTAGTGGTGACATCTGATGATTATCATCAGTATAAGAACTTTTTGATTTTTATATTTAATTTAATTTAATTTGATTTAACTGAAAAACTATACAAAATTTAAAAACATTTTTAACTAAATACATTTATAAATAATAAACTTATAATATAAGGTATTGCATTGTATTAAAGTTTTATTCGTTGTATGATTATGTTTATAATGTTGTGTTGTGTTGTAAGTGCGCTGCCATTGAAATGTTTTCATATGATATAAACATTAATCGTAACAATTTTCGAATCGACTGTACGAGAAAAAAACTTATCTTTAAAATTCATTTTGTAGAAAATAATATAAAAAATTTTAAAAAATAGTTTTACTTTAAAATAGGCTGACGAAACCATGTTAGGTTAAAATAATTCAAAAAATATAGATATTTCTAAAGTTTTAATTGGCGATTAAACAATATATACGCTATACAGTATTAAGATCATAATGTCAGTGAATTACGCAACTGGTTTATCACAATGCGATAATAAAGGAGTTTGCGGTATCAGCGAAGTAATCAATTTTAGTTTATCACATTGTTTTTAAGCTATTTATTAATTTTTGTAATTTTCTTTTATTTATTATTTATGTATTTCATAGGTATTCGATGACAAAGAGAGTGTGGAGCAAAAAGTAGATACTCTATCAAAATGGATAATACAGGCGAAGTGTGTGGTAGTTTATTGCGGCGCCGGTATCAGCACTGCCGCAGGAATACCCGATTTTCGGTAATTTAAACAAAAAAAACATTAAAAATAATATGTGTATATAATGTTGCCGTCTATTAGAGGTCCGAATGGCGTGTGGACTCTGGAAGAAAAGGGTGTGAAAGCGGAATCAACAACGATATCATTCATGGACGCCATTCCCACGTTCACTCATTTGGCGTTAATCGAGTTCATACGCGCGAAATACGTTAAATACATCGTCAGCCAAAACATTGACGGACTATTCCTGAGAGCCAATCTGTCGCGCAAATATATCGCCGAATTGCACGGAAACTTTTTCGTAGACCAGTGTACGCAATGCAAGACGAAGTTCGTTCGCCACACTCCCAGCCAAACGATGGGTCTTAAGGTGTCGCAGATGGCGTGCGCCCGAAAATCGAGGCCGTGTCGCGGTATGCTTCGCGACACTATATTGGACTGGGAGGACGAGTTGCCCAAAGACGAGATGCGGTACGCGGACAAGTATTCGCGCGTTTGTGATTTAGCCATTTGTTTGGGAACCACTATGCAGATCGAACCCGCCGGCTCTTTACCGCTGCTCAGCAAGAAAATAAATAATGGTAAACTAGTGATCGTTAACTTACAGCCGACACGTTTTGATAGTAAAGCGGATATCGTTATACACGATTATATTGACAATGTTATGGTACTTTTGTGTAAGTGTTTAAATGTTAATGTTAATAATTATGACGTAACTGTTGATCCGACAAAGTCGCCTGATATCGGACGAGAGTGGAGAAGAAAGTAGTTATACTGTACATAAAATATCTATGCTTTACTACTATATTATTTTTATCTAAATCTAAATTTAAACTAACAAAATTGCATGTAACAATGAATTTATTTAATTAGTTTATTTAAAACGATGTTCAGTTTATTTTTGGGTACACTGTTTTATACACGATTTATTAACATAATGTTTAGTTTAACTTTTTTTTACATGCGCTTATATGTATGATTTGTTTAAATAATTAAAGTGTCGCAAAAATTTGTGGGAACTTGCGCTTATGTACATTATCATTATCAATATCAATAGAATGGTATCTGTATATGCATGAATGAATGTTTTAAAAAATGTTTTAATTTTCAAAATTATTATATAATAATAATAAATACTCAATGAAATATCAGTCAGAAATTGTGTTTCTCTTAATTCTTGTGTCGAATGTATACGCTATTGAAAAGTGTGGCATAAAGTCAGTGGAAGACAATGAGGTTGGGTGGAGAGTGGTTGGCGGACACGACGCTAAGCCGTATTCGTGGCCGTGGCAGGTATCCATTCAGATGAAAAACGTGCCATATTTCAAAGTTTGCGCCGGAACTCTAATAAACAGCGAATGGATTCTGTCGGCCGCGCATTGCTTTGTAGTCGATGATAATCCAAGTGTTTGGTCCGTAAAGCTCGGTGACTATAACTCTGAGATGAAAGACAAATCCGTAGTTGAAATAGGTGTTGAAGAGGTATTTATGAATTTTACAAATTTTTTATAAATATACGTAAATTATTATTTTTATACAAAACACAGATACATATGCATAGAAAGTTTTCTCGAGAGCATGGAGTGTTTAATGACATTGCGTTGATTAAACTAAACCAAACGCTTGATCTTGAAGTTAAAAATAAAAACTTTACACCAATATGTATACCAAAACATACTGCAATATTTACGGAATGCGTGGTAACGGGTTGGGGTTATCCGAAACCTAAAACTGAAAGCACTACTATACTGCAAGAAGCATATGTTCCAATAGTCAATTCTTCCGACTGTTTCGATATCTTTAAGTTTAGAGTTGACGTCAAAACTGCGATTTGTGCCGGAGGTTTGACAGATGGAGGATTAGGCGTTTGTAATGGAGATTCAGGTGGTCCGTTGCAGTGCAGATACGATGATGGGATATGGTATCAAATCGGTATCGTGTCGTGGGGTATCGCGTGCGCTAAACCTGGCATACCTGATATCTATACTAAAGTTAGCGCTTATTACGATTGGATTAATGACATTATTGGCTTCAATACTACCGATATATAATTTTTTAATTTTAGCGAATATTATGAATTAGTGCTGTATTTATTATTTAAACAAAAAAAAAGAATTTTCAACACCGTTTGTACTAATAATTTTATTATACTTTCAATTTACGCAACATTTACAGAATTACAACGCTATGGTATATAAGCTTACAAGTTCGTTATTTACCGGTACATTCCTGATAGTGAAAAATTAGTAAGCATGGGTCCTATCATTCCTTCGACTAAATGGCTCAATGATTTTCTTATTTGCGGATTCGCGACCTCTATTATAACGTCGGCTATAATGTCGGCGATTGGATCTAAAATGCCGAGTCCGTGAACGTGTATCCGAACGTGTTTCAACTCATCGATTTCAAACTGTTGTACTGCCAGTTTGCCATCGCTGCCCACAGCAATGGTGATGTTAATGTCGATGTTTTCGATGTCGCCTTGCATTTCAAAATTCGGGTGAAGTAAGTCTAAAAAGTCGAGGTGAACGTTATACTTGAAATGAACGTTTTCGTCGCCCACTTGGAGATGCGCCACGAAATGCTGGTTTTCGGTTCCTATCGTTGAATTCGCCGTTCTATGCATTTTTGATAAGCCATTCAGCGATCCATTAGTTAATTTAATATCTCCTAAATTCGTATAATTTTTTAAAAATTTTATAGTTTTTTTTCGATAATCTAAAAAATGTTGATACGGTAAAAATGATAATAATTAAAGCACCTTTAAGAGTGATAATGCCAACTTTTTGGTTAAAAGCTAATTCTTCGTCAGGTAAGTGTAAAGGATCTAAGTTTACTCCATATTGAGCCTTAACAGCCACTAATATCGAATCAATAAATTCATTGGCATTACCGAGTTGTGCCAGCGATCCGCGCAGTGTTAAGCAAAACAATAGCAAACTCAACAGTTTTACGTTCATTTCGATTTTTTTATTTAATTAATTATAGCTTATTTAAAAATAGTTAAATGCCTATGCTTGTGACAAATTATCGCTAATTTAAAAACTTTTTATAACAAGCAGTGTTTGCTGTTTGCCAATCACATGCGAATAGAAGCAGAATGTTTAAGATTACCGTAAATATATAATGATAACAACTAATAGGATCTTAAATTTAATAGTAATTAGTATAATGTATAAACTTTTAAGGATACAAACACATTTACAGTAAAATCCAATTCTTTTAGCATAAAAGGTATTGGATTAAAATAGTTTGTTCCGTTTAGTTATTGAAATTGTTAATTTGTATATTTGTAAATACAAACGCTAAAAGAATAGGATTTTACTGTAAATGTGTGTTCGTCCTTAAACGTTGGATAAAATTTGTGCTTGAAATGTAGAGCACAACTATCTTAATTCTGGGATTATCTCAGTGTCTCAATACATATGTGATATTACCGTACTAATCAATAATATAATTGTAGACAATCCGAAAAAAATAACTTTTCTATTTGATGTTAGAAGTAATTATTTATTATTATTATTATTATTGCAGATTAAATTAAAATTCATTGGGAAATTTTTTCTGTTGAAATTATTATTGTCATTTAGTGATTGATTGAGACGTATTAGACTGTTTAGACGGCTTATTAATAAGACTTCCAGAGGTAGAATTAATGGTTTTGACGGACACGTATGATGTGGTATCATCTTGTTTGCTTTTTTTGCTCACAGTTTTCGTACTTTCATGATCTTCTATAATGAATTCAGCGAATGGTAACTTTTTTCTCCGTTTGACGACTAGAAATACGATTAATGCTATAACTACGAAGAATATAATTATTCCAATAACCACCACAGCGATAATAATCCATAAAATAGAATTGCTTGAAGACTGTTCGGTCGGATTATTTGACTGATTAATAATACTCGGTTCAGAAGCAGTTACAATATTTTCAATTTTACCGCCATTAACGGTTGTTGTTTGATTCTTATGAATATTAAGCGAACATCCAAATAGATTTGATTCATTAAAAGATTTTGCATTACACTGTTTTAGAAAAGATCAGTAAAAAAACTAAATTTTTTCCATATACTGAAATTAACCTGTTTTTGATAGTCTGGTTTACTACCATTTACGAAACAGAACTTTTTCGTGCCTAATAGTACGTACCACTGACCATAGGTTACAACCGCTTTAAGATCTAACAAATTAGTTATCACTAATTCGGAATCGGAGTGGCTTTCGTCCAGAAACCAAACATAAGACTCGAACACATAGGTCATACCCGATTTTAAAAACTGTGGTTCGTTGATATCTCCGAAATCGAAAAGCGCATATCTTCGGTATTTGTCGTACAACACGTAAACATAACTCTTTCCATGGGTTGCAGCAAAAGCGGTAGAAACGTTATGGTTTCGAAAATCATGCCAATTTGTCGTGAATCCAGACATACTAAACAGTCCGTTATGGTAGGTATACCATTCATTTTTCTTAACAATTAAAAAAATTGAGAATTTTCAAGATTTAAGTCATTGGTTATTAATGAAATGTTGTGTACCACTAAAAATACAGTCATACGGGTTCCTTTTATATCTGTTATTACAAAAGAAGCCTGAATTGGTGGATTCAATTTAGACCACTTTTCCCGTATACGTTTCGCTACGCTAATAATTCCTGGCCTTTCTAGCAAATTATTGGTCATCCAGTAGTAATTGCCTTTAAATATATAAGTATTGCCATCATCCGAATAGACGGCAGCGTCCAAAATAAAATTGTCACAGATATCGATATTCTATTGAAAAATTTTTTCAAAAGAATTAATTCGATTTTTTACTTATCACATATTTCGGATATCTAAAAACTCTTTAAAGCAAAAATAATAAAAGAAATTACTGGATCAAACGTTTTACTTACGGGATCAAAACCGTTTAAATGACGAATTAGTATAATAATTAAATTTAAATATAAAGTTAATGATATATTAAAATAACACATGAACATGGCTTTCTTGTTAAAGACTTTGCGTAAAATAATTCCAAGTTTGTTACTTAAAGGCTTATGTTTGATACAGTGATTTAAAAACCGTTTAAACCATTTCAAATTTTATCATCGATAGCAATGAATTTTAATTTTTCTCTTTCACGTGCTCTTACAAAACAAAAATATAATATTTTTTATTCTACTCGTGTATATACCCCCAAAAAAATGTAACAATTAAAAATGAAAGAGAGTTCTATGTTACAATAAAAAATATATAACTAAATGTTAAAATAATACGAACAATAACCGAATTAAACTGCGGACTTAAGAGTATCGAATTGAGAAAAAAATACGATTTATTTTTAAAAAAATCTTTTACTTACAAAAGCAATGATTATTTTACATACAGTAATTTTAATTGTCTTTAATCTTAATTAATCAATAATTCTAGTTTCAACATATTCTAACGCTTTCTGTTTGATTCGACTGATACGTTCTTCATCACCGAATTGATTCTCAAAATCAATATAACGTTTGAAAAAAAATTTCATTTTTTTGGCCGCAAATTTAAGCGTAATAACTTTTTCAAAAATATTTCGAATAAAATCCACGGCTTCCGTCATTTTATCTCCAGTTAACGTAAATTTAATTAGCATATCAATATAAACCGACCATAAATCGGTTCGCTTCGAAAAATTAGCGAAAATATTATCGAACAGCGTTTTTCCGTGTTCCACATCGCCGTAACGAAACTCCATTTGCGCGAACTTCGATATAATATCGATGTGATCCCTATTCTCCAGACACGTTAAGCTACGCTGCATTAATTTTCTCGCCGATTCTTTCCGATTATTCTTCACGTAAAATAGACCAAAATTAGTCCAAACCTCTTTATTTTTCTTAAACTTTTTCAACATCGTGTCATAAAGCGCTTCAGCGCTTTCAAACTTATTCGACTGCGCATAAATATTTGCTAAATGATTATAAATAGTGATGGGTTCGTTGTGCTGAAGCGCGCGTTGAAATAGTTCGTCGAGAGACGATTGAGTGCCATATAAATTCTCTAAATTCAGAAGCGCTACCCAAACATTTAGCTTTTCTTGCTCTTCACGGAACGAAATTACTTTCAACGCACGTTCGCCGACAGCTCTCGATTTATTGATTTCGGCGTCTTCTAAATAAAATGCCATATATTTAAGCCAAACCAGTGAACTATTAGGTGACGCTAAAACTGATAATTCAAAATCATCGACAGTCTCGGGTCTCCTATCTTTGTCAATCATCATTTCCTCTTTCTTTCTCAGCAGTTCCTCTCGTTGCCTAACTTCTTCATTGCGTTCTTTTCGCGATTTTTTCCTCTTTGTGGTGTTTTTATCGGCCGAAGCAATGTTACTGTCATCACTAAAATTATCACTCGATGAATCATTATTCTGCGCAAACGAATTGATATCATTTAAATTAGGCGTTGCATTATCAATATCCCATTTGAATTCTTCGTTTATACGCAAAACATTTCGCCTAAAATTTAAATAGTTATTAATATGAGTTTGGTTTGGAGTTGAACTCATGTTATTAACAATAGTGTGCTGTTGTTGTTGTTGTTTATCACTATTTTGTTTAATATTTGTATCGTGAGGTTT
This sequence comes from Phthiracarus laevigatus, assembly GCA_034700185.1. Lineage (NCBI taxonomy): Eukaryota > Metazoa > Arthropoda > Arachnida > Sarcoptiformes > Phthiracaridae > Phthiracarus > Phthiracarus laevigatus. The sequence goes on along the minus strand of JAQIXJ010001889.1, from coordinate 6,871 downwards.
TTCTTCGTTTAAAGCTTCATTATTTTTTGCTGTCTTCAACTTTTTCTTTTTCTGTTTTTCATTAGTATCCAAATCAACAGAAGTTTCCTTATTAGCAGTAATATTTGCAGGCTTCGGATCTTCACTTATAACGTCTATCATTTTTAGAATTGGATCTTTGCTTAACGATTCATTATCTTTTACTGATTTCAACTTTTTGTTAGATTTCTTTTTCTGCTGTTTATTAGTATCCAAATCAACAGAAGTTTCCTTATTATCAGAAATATTTGCAGGCTTCGGATCTTCACTTATTACGTCAATCATTTTTAGAATTGGATCATTTTTTTCTTTTTCTCTATCTTTTTCATTATAAAATGCTTGCAATTTATTAGACTTATACGACTTAAATTTGCTAACATTTTTCGTATCCGAGTTAATAACCGCAATAATTTTACTTCCATTAATACCTTTCACAGTTATTTTGTATTCGGTGAGTACAGTAAAAAGAGACGACAAGCCAAATACATCATTATAATGCCTTTTAGTGGGGATATAAGCAATAACACCAGGAGCGTGACCACCAATAACGTACGCAATCACGTGAAACTCGCAAATATAAATGGACATACATTTCATCACTTGACCCACCTTTACGTTCGAAATTGCGTTATTTTTAACCCCCTTTTTTAAGTGCTTCGCAATTTCTTTATTGATCATTAATTCTAATTGTTTATTATTAAAATCAATGTTCAAAATAACAGCGTTTCCAATGTTTCCAACTTTAAGTTCTTGTTCGCCGTCTAACGTAGGCTTAAAACAAACGCCTTTAACTGATTTCTCGTCCTTTCTATTATCAAAGGTAACGTCGCAAACGATTTCCGAACTGTCAATATTAACAATACGGTAATGAATTACTTGACCGATTTCGAACTGCGCTAATCTGTTAAAAATATCCGATTGATTTTTGACGCGAGCTTTTTGAACAATAGCCAAATCATTCAAGTAGTTATTCAACATAAAAACGCGATCATCGAATGTTTTATCCCAAACGTGCGATAATTTCAACGAGAATACAAGTTTCTTCTGCTGCTGTTCTTGATCTTCCGAAGCTTCCAACTTGTTTTCAAACTCAATAAATTTAACATAAACAGTTTGCTTCAATTGGAACCCTAGTTTGCTGGGTTCTTCTAGTGGCCCATCCGTTAAAAACCTTTTTGGCACTAATCCGCTGATATTTGCTGGCAATTGAACAAATATACCATACGTAACGATACCGTTAACAATCGCAGGCACCACTAAATCAGGCACCAATTGTTCGTACGTGCAAATGAGGTTTTGGTTTTTTGCTGCTGTTATAAACGTTTGTTTTCGGTTTACAATAGCAAAACGTGCTTTCAATGCGAAAACAACCACTTCGTCAATGATATCACCAGCAACTAAAACGTTACTCAATTCATTACAGATATTATGGTCGTCTGATAAGTAACCAAATGGTATAAATGCGGTAATATTCGATGTTTCGTTTATCAAATCAAATCCATTGTCGGTTTTGTTTACAATTTTCATGTCATTCAACAATTGGCCGACAGTTAACTTCGTATTATTGGTATTATTCTTGAATTTACTTTCTTTAAAATCGATTAGCGAACACGTCATTCGTTCTCTTTCCACATTTACGTGTGTGACAGAACACGAAACTATTTGCCCGATTCTGAACACTTTCTCGGGATATTCGATGTGATAAGTGCTTAATAATTTAATCGGTATCCAACCCTTAACGTTATTAAAAAATTCAATCAATAATCCTTTTTTATGAATGAGCACAACAACGCCATTGGTTTTACTATTTCGAGCTATGGTTTCGTATTTATCGAAAATAGTCAAACCTTTATTTAGCAACGATTTTTTACGCGTTAAGCAAACTTTATTCGGTGAAGTGTTTCGATCGATTTTAAGGACACGGAAATTGAACTGTTTACCAATAGTAAACAATTTTTCGCGATTTAATATATTTGGCGCGTCCGCTAAATGTATATTTGGTATAAAACCGTTTAAAGCGAAACCAATTCGAACACGAATCCCATTTTTATTAATGGATTTCACTGTTCCACTGATAAACCATCCTATTTTCAAGTCATCAATAAAAACTGATGGAATATTGAGAAGCGATTCTTTTAACGTAATATTAACGGATCGGTCCATAAAATTAATCGAATAAACTCTACATTTATGTGTGGATCCGATTGAAAATTTCGTGTCGAAATCGAAATCTTCCATATCATTAACCTGTTGGTCGAAAAGATGCTTTTTTCGTGCGATAGCTTTGATATTATTTGGCAAACGAAATACAATTGCTGCTAATTTGTCGCGACCGACAACAACCGCATTATCATATATCGAACCAATTTTAACATTCTTCCAATAATTTCTCACTTCTTTAGCATTTAAATTTGATTTAAGCGTGAGTGCAATTTGCTTCGTTATTGGGTTAACGTAAAGCACTGTTCCCTCAACTTTATCGCCAATATTGTAAGATTTTTTCGGTAAATCCCAATCAGTTTTCAAGTGATTTCGAGTCACGAAACCCGCATATTCGTCTAAAATATTAAGCTCAACGCCTTTTTCGGTTACATTCATAACAGTAGCGCATACTTTAATTCCAGGTATCATACACGACAGAGGGATATTCATTCCGGAAGTGAATTTAAAGTTTGTTATTAGTTTAGGCCTTGTCGTTAATGTGATGGTTCGTTGGTTTACAGTATCGATGGCACAGTACACTAATTGCCCGATTGCTAGCGTTTTCCGATCTTTTATCGACTGAATAGCACTTTGCGCTTTATCTTTGCTTAGAAACGCTTTCACTCCGTTAAGACCGACATTCATAACGTAGCCGTGATCTTCGATACTCTCGACAGAAGCCACGATAACCATGTTTGATATTTTTAGAAAATAAGATGGTATTATATCGCTATAAATATCGGATGGATTGAGCGAACCAGTGATCTCCATATTTCCAAACGCCTCGCTAACTGATTTTTGCACAATTTTTACGGGAAAGTATTGCCCAATTTCGAACATTCCGCTCGGTTTTAACACTTCCGTGTCTGCCATTGAGTCAACGTTTTGCGCAAAGTTTTCCAGTAATTGGGTGTAAGCGTCAGATATATTAGTGATTCCAACTTTGACGACAATACCTCCAGCGATCGATAATTTAATCTCGTAATCGGATATCTCTTGAATGCAACCATAAATCACGATATTTTCGGGAAGAGTGGGCCAACTCATGTACTCTATTATCGCTCTCTGTTCCTCTTCGTCGTCACCTGTAATTCGCTTATTCTTTCGCTTAAACTTCTTATTCTTCGATTCGGTAATTTCATTATCGATTTGATCGGCGTTTCGTTTCCGAACTTTAAACAAGTCTTCATCCGTTTTGTAGATTTTCAATGGTTGGTGTTTACGTTGTTTCACGAATGTTTTCCCATTTGTGTTCAATTCGTTATCACTTCTTCCGCGCGGAAAATCAAATTCATTCGATGTCATCGTAAATAATCAATAAATAACCAAAAACGGCAACACAACACACGACACGTGCGTATTAATCATTAAAACATATTTTTAAGTTCAATTCAATCGATCATAGATGGCGACCGTTTCGTACGTAATTAGTTATAAAAAATTCTACAGTATATTAAATCGATATAATTTTTAAAGTTTTAAATGAGAACGTCTTTTCAACTAACTTTTGAATCTACTTTAAAACTAATTTTCTTAAAGTATTATTTAAATCTATAATATATGGGATTAAAAATTTAATGGATACCAAAAACTTAATAAATTTAATTGAAAAGTTGTGCGAAGATTTGTAAGATAATGTGTAAGATTCCATATATACAGTCATGGTGTCCGACTTTTCAAAAATTTAGGGGGATCAAACTAATCGGATTAAAAAAATTTTCCACATAGAGATGTTATTTTTCATTTTTTAGGTAGGGAGGTCAACTTTTTGAGAAATCCTGGGGGTACCCCCAGCCCCCTCTGAGACATCCTTTTTACAACTAATCACTAGGGCTTAGATATCGTTATTATAAGTTTCTTTAGATTTAGCTTTCGATAATCTTTTATATGAATCTAATTTAGAGTCTCTCGTAGGAACTGGCATCTGTATAGTGTTAGCAAAAAATTTGAATATAATTTTTTCATATTTCTTTTTAATAAACAACTCTTCTATTTTACTGATCGGATGATATAACTCCCTTTTTTAATGAATTCATATACTGTTATCCACTTGATGTTTTATGTTGTATTTTGTAATCGTTGTATGTTGTTTCGGTGACAAGTTAATATCAATACATTCATCCGGAATTTCTAAATTTGTTACTTTAAAAAGTTTAGTTATTGTATTATAAATTGATATTATGAATGTGTCGCTGAGCCTTCTTTTCATTGGTTCCGGAATTGATGTGAGTATATTTTCCTTCATTTCCATGCTATTTGTATATAATTTTAAATTCTATATCGATGTATTATTTTCTTCATCAATATTCTCTACATTTTCCAAATTTAGACTTTTAACATTTATTAAAAATGGGCTTTGAATTAAAACGTTTTTGATTGTTTTAGATTAAACTTTACAAGTTGATTAACTTGGTGATTGTTTATGGTTATTACTATTATTTATTACAATTGTTTTTATATCAAATAAAGTTGTTTATTTTGTCAGTTGTGGGGAAAATGTTATATTGTTTGCCGATACGATATTTTGTTGATTAACGTCTGTCTACTGTTGAGCGGCCGGTTGTTTGTGGATAAGTATTGTTGGAAATTCTGCTGATTTTCTTTTTCGTTATGCTCTATATAAGAATAAAATTATTCTTACTTGTTTTTTCGTATGGCCAAATCGGGGTGGTATCAATAATCATATTTACTTCAAACTTTCCCAGATATGTAATAATTTTTTGAATATCAATTTTATTTACTCCAGATTTTAATCTAACTAAAGCCGATCTGTTTGGACCAAAACACGACAAATTATTCTTTGTTTTATCCCATATCCTATACCATCGGAAATTTCCAACCTCGATCCATGGTTTATATGCTTTTTTTAAATCATCATTTGATACTAAAGGGAGTAAATCTTAAAACCTAACAAATAGTTGTCTTAAAAGTGAGAGACAACATGTATATTTTACTAAACCAATTATTAAACCATTTTGACTTAGCGTTTGAGCCAATAACTCATTTTTCAGGAACACCATAACATTTATAGTTTTAACAACTTGGACCCAAGTAACCGCATCGTTATTTTTTAAAACACAATTAATTGCATTAATATATTGTAGAGATTCTTAAGTTTTTAATCTTCAGCATCTGATAAAGGCGAATATAATCGTTCATTCATCACAAGAGAAGTTTAATATTATTATATTTATAAATAAAAGTAATTTATAGTTTAGTTTTACTATTTAAAAAATTTATTTGTATTTTATTTTTAATAATTTTATTTTTAGCTCACTTTGAAAAAGTCAGCTATTGTATTTGGAATGTCCGTCCGTCCGTCTGTCTGTCGGTCTGTCTGTAGACTCTCAATTTAGTAACCAATTGTTGTTTATTTAAATTAATTTTTGTAGATTAGATTAGATCATATTTACAGTTTCTAAAGGTGTATAATAAATTACAACAGTACTTAAATCTCTTATAATACATGTTCTAATTTTATATAAGTCGTAAAGTAAAGTGAGCTATCTAGGAATGTTCGTTCTTGTTTTTAACTATTTTTATGAAACCGAACCTCAATTCATCTTATGTAAAAATTTTAATCTGTATCAGATTCATTTAAAAAACATGTTTTAAAATTTAAAAACATCAAGATATTTAAAGTTAAATACAAGCTTAATTTATATTAGCTTGTTGATAATGTTGATCTATACAGCTGGAGTGTAAATAAGCAAATTTTACTATTTAATATTACTTTTATTTGTTAATTTATTTTATTCCAGATTTCTTTTAAGAAATGATTACTTTGACAGCAAACGGTTTTCATCATAAACTGCTTATAGGATTTGTAATTTTTAAAAAAATCAAGTTTTATTAATAAGTATCAAAAACAACCCCATAAATTATGTTTTAAAGCTTTTTTCCAAACTATTTATATATTTAATTTATCACAAATTTATACTTATTTTACTATTTTTAAACAATTTAAAATAAATAAAATGAAAAGATAAACACTATCAAAGATCTGGAACCTATTATAAATTAATTTTTGTAATAAATCGAACGCTTTTAAATTAATAAAAGTCAAGAGTAAAGTTAGACATTTTTGACGTATTATTTCTAATTGTTTTAAGTTTTTTGTTTATACCCGTACGCTTCCCAAGCAATATATAGTATAATAGGAGAGATAGAAGTTAAGGACCACGTGGCTCCATCGCGTAGTGCGGACATTAGTTGGGACAACAGAGTGTCCCAAAATGTGAGGGGGTTGTTACTTTCAGACTTCATAAGGGAGAGAGGTTAAACTACTCGGATATAAGCGACAATTTTTCTACCATCGGTCAAAAAAATCATTTTTTCCCTTAGAGTTATCATATTTTCAGTAGGGGTGTTCAACTTTTCGAGAATTCTTTAGTAACCCCCTTCCAGACCACCAGTTTTTGTATCGATCCATAAGTTGCACAGAGAAACAAAAAAGTATTTTTTATGTTATTAATTAACTAGTGCACCCCACTTGGACCCCGTGGCTCCCTCTCGTGAAATAGATATATAATTTCGGACAAAGGGATATAGAAGTTATGGAACCCGTGGCTCCCTCGCGTAGTGCGGACATTAGTTGGGACAACAGAGTGTCCCAAAATGTGAGGGGGTTGTTACTTTCAGACTTCATAAG
>JAQIXJ010001888.1:0-18059 GCA_034700185.1 Phthiracarus laevigatus | reverse complement strand
CCCCCCCCCCCCCCCCCCCCCCCCCCCCCCCCCCCCCCCCCCCCCCCCCCCCCCCCCCCCCCCCCCCAGTGTCAACTTTTCCAGAATTCTAGGGGGTCAACCCTGGGCTAGCACCCCCCTTGGGTAACTATGGCCTAAACCTAAAAACGGAATCTTTTCCAAAGGTCAAAACTTAAGCACAACTATAACCCCGAAGTTATTATTCAATTTTGAGCTCCCGAGGCATTTTAATAAAATTTTAATATTAATTATTTTATTAATTAAAAACTATTCGAAATGTCCTAAAACTTACGAAAATTAGTCCGAAAAAAGTCAATTTTTTGTCCGAATTTTAATGTAAGTCTAGTCACTATTATTAAGCCGATAAATATTATTGTATGACTTAATCTTTCGCTTTATTTTTTTGGCTTAAACAGTTACTTATTCATAGAAAGTGAGATAGAGGTAAAAATTGTGTCGATAACACTTTGTTGTAAGCTTAAGTATTTTGGGGAATCGGAACTGTCATAGACATGATTGATAGAGTAGACATAAAAATTACTTAATGGATTATTCACATTGCATGCTACGTTTTGTAGATATTCTACCATAAACCACGATAAGTGTTATTAAAAATCACGTAAATCTAAACTCAACAAACGTTGCGAAAGAATTACATTCAAATAAATACAATCTACTTTATTAAATAATCTTCACTCACTCACTCACTCACTCTCTCTCCCTCTCTCTATATCTCTCTCTCTCTCTCTCTCTCTCTCTCTCTCTCTCTCTCTCTCTCTCTCTCTCTCTCGTCAAACATTGTGATACGTCTATCTTAGCAAAAAATGTATAACATTCTAAAATCTCAAACCAAAAAATTGTTAGCTGCCTCTATTGTTTGGAGTAAAAATTATTCATGGAGTTACTACTCATATTGTTTTATTTGTAACTCAAATTATCAAAGAAAATCCAGTTTATTGTTTTGATTATGTCCATATCTATATTTGCAGTGGACTCGAACAAAAAAAAAAGAGTTTACTTAAGAATAAAACATTTATCTTTGTTCTTGTTTTGGCGTAAAAATGTCTCTTAAATGCAATTAAATATTCTGAAGAAAACGGATACCACCTGCGTTACTAACATTCTTATATTTTTTAGACTTCTTAATAATAGAAGAGTACAGTATAATTCGAATAATTTAAAAATCATGTAAATTACATTTTTTTTATAACTTCACTCGATTATTATTTTTTTATAATAAATTGATTTTTATATTAATTATAGTTTTTCAATTAAATTATTTTAATTAGTTAAGGAAAAAAATTATATCCAAATTAAATCAATAAATTTAAGTTTTTCCATTTAACGATGTTATGCGAATGGAAACAAGAAAATTGCAATTAATGAAAATGCGGGTTTGTTCATAGCAATATACAGCAAAAAATTAAATCATCTGTTTTTTTAGAAATTACATATTCAAAACAAATTATTACAATTGGATTTATATCTCGGAGCAAAAAAAAATATTTGCTGATTTTAATCTAACTCAGAATTACACTAACCATCATCTATTCACTTCTGCAAAATAACATTTTTTGTGAGTCATATCGAGTTTTATAGCCTGAAAAGATATTTCTTTTCAACATTAAACTATAGATGCTCAAAAAAAACTCAACCAAAGTAAAAATATTTTGAACTTTTTTTCACAGCATTAGGTTTTTATAATCTTCAAAAAAAACTAACAAAAGATCCGAAAGCATAACTATTGAAAATAGAAATCATTTCTTTTCGATAATATTTTTGTGAACAGTTTGATAAGTTATCGATTTGTCAATAGAATTATTCGAAATTCTTACCGCAGAAAAATGTAAATCTCTGTATTCCAGTTTTACAAAATATTATGGATCCAAACGAAAGCAAAAAATTCCAATACTATAATTTATATCCGGATATTATTCAAACATAATCTTTTTATTACATAATATAAGCTAATCCGAAAATGATTGCTAAAACTTTTATGTTTTAGTACTTTCCACAAAATGTTTATTATCCGCTTTTATATTCCCGACGAATACAAACGATTTGCAACAAAGAAAATAATATTTACCGAATTTTCTTAATTTTCTCTCGGGTTTACTTAACGTTACAATGGAGACAAATATAAGTGTGAGCGTCATGTATTTTCTTTGTCAATAAAATTTCCATTAATATTTCAAGTGTTAATGGTTTGCAGTGGTTTTAAGTTGTGCTTTAAGATCCATTAGGGATTAAGTTACACACCAAAAATCTAAATTATGGTCTTTTATTTACCGAAACGTTCAGCGCAAGAATTGATCTAACGAATAAAAGTGTGGTCATAAAACGTTTTTTTTCCTTTCGATTTGTATCGCAGATTCTGTTGCCATTTATTGCAAACATATCTGTTAATGCGTATATTTATCGATATAAGATAACATACAATTCATTTTATCTTATTAACACGTTATCTCACACTCAGTTTCATTTCAAATAATTCCTAAAGTGTAATATGTATTTCGTTTTATTATTGATTCCACTATTTAATGGTACATTACAAACTGATTTTAATAAATAATATAAAGTTTGAATTCGGTTTCGAAACTTGTCTCCAATTATTGTTTGAAAACTAAATTAGTTAATTTTTAATCACATTTAAATAAATGGTTTCCGCAAAAGCTTTAGAAATTTAAGCATTCAGTGGTCCCAAAATCCGATGATCTAAATAATTCCTTCAGATTTTACAAATACATAGGAAGCTCGAGACTAATGAGATTTTTGTGACATTTTTTCGTCCTGCAAGTGAATCCCAAATCCAACTCTAATCAGAATAATTGATTTTGTTTAAGAATATTTCCTTAAATAAAGCTTAAGTTGAAAAACAAAAACTTACGATTTAGTATTACAAAGAAACTTTTGTTTTTTCAACTAATTTAATCGGAAATACGGATCTTTTGTTTTTTTAACTAATTCTATAGGAAATGCAGATTAAGCAATGTGTTCCGATTGTTAATTCGGTTTAAGTTATTTTGAGAAACTTTTGATTTTAACTTTTTGTTATCAACTGATTTTAAAAAATGTTTATAATTAAGACAATACTTTTCGGATTAGTCTGCCCTACTTTTCACTTAATGCTTTAATTTAGCGGAAACTGATATTTTTTTAAATCCGACTTTTAATCATTTTCCGATTAAAATCACTAATAGATTGAAAAAAGTACATAAAATTATTCTTCAAAACATCATATGTTTGACCATAAACTTGAAAAAATTTTTAATTCAAAGATTTTTAAATAATCAAACAGAAAGTACACGTTAAAAGTAGTTTTTGAATAGTTAATAATTATGAATTAGCATTAAAAATTTTACTCCGATTTTTTTTATAATCCAACCTTATTTGCGATAATCGGCCCGCTTTTACTTCTTTTTTAGTCTTATTTTCTTTGTGATAAAATTAAAGTCCAGAGCTACATATAGTTCTATTTTGCCGACATTAAAGTCCAATTTCAAATCCATTTATTAATATTAAGAAATAGGTGAAATCCTTTTATTAATATAAGACTGTAAACACCACAACGGACGGACGGACATTGTCAAATCAATATGCTTGACTTAGTCTATACAAAGTGAGCTAAAAATAGTAGCTTTAATCACAGCATAATTTGATTCTACATTGCTTTGTGGAAAAATATTCAATGTTTTCATAATTTAAAAAAGTACTACTGTATTACCAATAACAATACCACATTAGGTCAGGGAAGAAATTTCTAATACAAAAAACCGTTATAATAATCATTGCTTCAAAATTCAATCAATAGTATGTTCGAAAACAATCAAAAGATTTTAACACAAAAAATCATAAAATTAACTTTTATTAAGGAATATTTTTACATAAATATTTGAAAGACGATGAGCAAAAAAAATAAAATAATTTCTATATAATTTTGAAAATATATATTGTAAACGTTACTTGTTATTAATGTCAAAAAAAACGTAAATATTAAAAGAATAATAGTCTGAGTTTGAATTTTTTTTGAATAACAAAATGTTTCATTTTTTTCTGAAAATAACTGCACTGTCAACTCTTTGAATTAAATTCATATGATATTTCAGACATTTCATTAAATTTTGTTTTTAAAAATAAAATTCAATAATCAGATGATTTGAATTTTTCATTCATTGTATATAATATATATTCTCATATCTTTCACAAAAAAATACAACATTTGACTCCAAGTTAACTTTGGAAATCAAAATAATTAACAGATTTTTTACAATGAAGTGAATACAGTAAGTAAAGGTCACACAGATTCTGAAAGTGCTCTGAAAGTTACAAAATGCTCATAGGATTTGAACGACAATTTTTGACAATTTTGGGTTTTATTCTGGATATAAAACACATTTTCAGTCCCTTACGAATTAGTGAAAGAACACGCGGCAAATCACCCTATTAATAGCCTAAAGTCACTTCTACCTTCAGAAAGAACGCAATATACTGACATAATTCAGACTTACGCTTCCAGATAATAATGTCAAAAACTTTGTAAAGCTGACACGTGTGAGTTAATATTATATTAACGATCAATACTCTTAACAACTAACAATATTAACTTTTCTAAATTGATTATTACGATAATAAAATTAATTAAGTGATTTACTTAATAAAAAACATATGTTTTTATTGAGCTTAATCCAGTATTTTGAGCAGAAGTGCAAGCTTTAGGGTTATCGCTTTGAAATTTAATCATTCTTAAATCAAATGGAAGCTATATTTTAACCATACATAAAATTACATCGAGACCTCGTGATAACAAATTCCGTTGAATTAACTCAGTGCGCAATACATCGGGTAACTGATCGCTAGAAAACACCGCAGAAACATTATGCGTCTAAAATATAATGATTTTTTAAAAAAAATTCTAACAAATTCTAAAGGCACGCGTAAAAGACTTTATTACTCGAAGTAAAGCTCATTTCTCTTATTTAAAAAGTTAATAAGATTTCGACGCAACTTGAATTACAAATCTCATGCTATTTCGTATTTACTATTACATCAATATAAAAGCACTACAATTTTAAGTTTGAACATTTTTTTACTGCAATAAAAGTTCGGTCATTTTAATTTAACTCACAATACATGAATAAAGAACACAAAATTCGGAATAAAAAACTAACAAATTCGGGAGGAATTCTGAGCCAGAAAAAAAATCCGTTTCGGAGCAAATTCGAGCTATACATAAATTATCCTTTTCAAGAATAGATTTTATGAAATTACGATACTTCAAAATAAATTTCTTTGAGTTTTGTTACTGAATAAGTTTTAACACATTCTATAAAAATGCATCAAATTTGAATGACAAGTTTTTGAATTATCGACTAAAAATTTATGGGATACAAAAACACATCAGCTTTGATGGGCATTTTTTTTCACTTTTCACCATATTTTCTTTTACTTGGACAAAATATGTTAACTTTTTTAAAAAATTTAACTTCTGGGGTTATTGTTAACTTTTCGGGAGATTAAGGGAATAGTGTCCAACTTCATGGGATTCAAGTGGCCACAAATTCTGATGTCCTTATACATGACTAAATATAGAATAGTTTAGTGTTTTCTTCGAGAAATTGAATAATTAAGTAAAGTAATAATTTTTTTTGTATTTATTTAACAGAAAAATATTGTTTGATGCGTATATTTTTTATTCAAAAAAAACGAAGACCATATTTCAAAAAAAGTTTTGTAGATTTATCCAATATATTCTTCGCTTTATAAATGGCATGTGCACTACTTTTTGATGACATAACATTTTTCTGCAATCGAATCAATTTTTTGTTTTTCTTTTACTGCAAACAGCAAAAAAGGGGTATAGTTTTTTCACTTTAGCTAAACGCAGTTACGATTTTCATTGGATAAGCACTGAGAGAATAATTTCAAAGTTTTTCTCTCAATTTACTTCAAATTATGTTTCGCTCATTAAACTATTTTATGAAAAGTAAAATAAATTATCCGAAAATAATTTAATTTAAAATCAAATCGATTAGTTTTTAGTCTAATATGTTAACCAAAACTTTGATATTTTTTCAATTTAAATATTACTCAATGTGTTCAAAAATTTTCCATATCAATCAATGTCCACGTAAATTATAATTTGTCAATTAATATATTAATTTATATTAAAAATCTATATTAAAATGTGTATTACAAATACATAATATAAACACACGACAGAAACCGAAATAAAAATACTCGACTTTTTTACAATGAATATAATTTTAAGCATCGCTAAACTAAGATAAAAGTTTATTGAATTTATAAATTTGATTTGTGCTTAAATTAAGAAATAAATTGAAAACAGCTGACGGCATAAAAATACAGATAATTAAATAAATTACTATATTCGACTCGTAAGACTCTTTAGTTTTTTAGAATCAATCAAATCGGATTCAAAATAATAGTTTCGAATTTGAAAAGTGAAAGCACTAACATTCAAAGAGATATTGTTTTCCAAATTTTGTCTGAATATGCCTAAATTGAGTTTCGTCTCAAAACTCATGAATATTGAGCTATAATTTTTTTTAAATCTTAGACTTATAAATATTGGGATTATGAAAACTCAATAGTTTTCAGTTTTGACAAAAATAGAAAAATTTTCAAATTCGTTGTATGAAGTTCATCATTATCTGATAAATTATAAAATGAAAATACAAGGTTTAGATTTGAAAGAATATATTTGCAAAAAAATAAAGTATATTAAAATCCCAACATTTCACATTAAAATCGTGTCTTATATTTTCGATGTGTTTTCGTAAATTTGCAAAGCAAATGTCACTTTCATTGTCTACAATTGTCAAAAATTTTTACATAGACATTTTGAGACCAAATATTTCGTTATTGCATAGTATATGACTTCTTAATACAAAGAAGTATCCAGAATGTAACGAAATGTAATGCATACAAGTGGCAGCAGCTGTAATATTTAAGTATTGTTAAAGAAATATTCTATTAATAAAGAAAAACGTTTTCATTCTTTAACGAAATACCGGTTTATCAACTCATGCTTTAAGTTCCACTTGTTTGGCTTTATCTAATTAGTTTGCATCACCAAGTGTTTGAAGTTTTCTAGCGAATCTGTATTATCCGGATTCTTATTTTTAGTTCGCTTTGCTTATGGTTCTGACAATGACCGTCTGTCTGGCATACATTTTTAGTCCGTCTGAATGTGACCAGTTTCAGACTGTCTGTGACTAATTCTGTCAGAAGAACTTATCAACTTATCAAGTAAATATGTTTTACTAATTATTCAAAAAAGTGAGCTCTCCGTATATGAATGTTAATTCTAGTTTGATTTGATTTAACTAAATTAGATATTTATAAACTAAAATTTCTAGGTTTGATAGAAAAAACTAAAACTGAGATTACTTTTAACGAATAATAAAATTTTCGAGTCATATAATTACATAAAACTTTTAGCTAACTTTTTACCAGTTAAGTATGCCTCATCTGCCCATCTGTGTGTCCACATTGGATTAAAACCAATTAAGAATAAAATTTTTAATTAATTGAAAAACTTATTTAACTGAATATACTGTAGTAATTCCTGCTTAGCCCTGGTCAAAATAAAAGAATAGAGAACTGCTAGAAATAGTGTTCGTTATTGTTTTAATTTGAAAGATCAAATCATGTTGTTGTAATCAATTTAATATTTGAAATAAAATGATTTTTTATTATTTTTAAAATTTTACGGTTTAGTGTGTGGCTATAGACTAACAAAAAACCAAAATAAATATAACGACCAAAAACCAGTATTTAAGTTAGTCTTTATTGGAACTTTACTTTTCTTTTATGTAAGATAAAAACTAAGTCAAAGTATATTAGATTTGGAACAATGACAGACAAATATTTTCAGTTTTCGAGTATCAGTGAGTTTTATTCTGGAAAATCAGTACTAATTACAGGTGCAACGGGTTTAGTTGGAAAAGTTTTGTTGTATAAAATATTACTTTCGATTAAAACAATCGAAAATATTTATATCTTAATTCGAAGAAAAAATGATAAAAATCTGACCGAAAGATTTAATGAAGTGGTTCACAAAAGCAGAGGCTTGTTTGATGGCATTGATCGGGAAACCTTGAAAAAAGTGGTCCCTATTGAAAGCAACTTAACAACAATTGGACTGCATTTAAACGAAAGCGAAAGAAAAACAATCATCGATAAAGTTTCGATAGTTTTTCACTGCGCGGCTGACGTAACATTCAATTCTAATTTAAGGTATACTCGACTCCTTGATTTAAGAGCTTAAGCTCATATTTAGCATAAAAGATGATTCAAATTTAGTAACACTTAAATTTGTTATTAGAGAACAAATATTAATAAATGTTGGAGCGACTAAAGAAATCATAGACTTATGTCGACAATTAAAGCATTTAGATTTTTTCGCTTACGTGTCCACTGTGTACTCGAATCCGTTGCAGATGATAGTGAGAGAACAAATTTATAAGTCTGATTGGAATCCAATGGAATTACTAGAAATCGCGAGGTATTTAAAAATAGCTCTTTTCTTAAGTATATCGGAAGTGTTATCGCAAAAAGTGTGTTTTATAAGTATTTGATTTTCACTATTGATGTATTCCATTACTTTCTGTTAATGCAAACTTAATTAAAAACAAAGAATACTTATTGATTAAAGCTCTTGTTTGATATGAGATAAACTCCAGACAATCATAAGATTTATTCTAATTACACTGAACTTTAAGTTGCTTTCAAACACTAGAAACTCGTTACATGGGATGAACGCAATTGATTATATCGGTAAATACCCGAACACTTATAGTTTCACGAAAAATTTGGCCGAGAATTTAGTGGACGAAGAATTCAAAAAGGGTGGTCTGCCTGCCACTGTAATCAGACCTGGTATTGTGTTTAATAGTATCAGAGAACCGGTTTGTGGTTGGTTTAACTCCGTCACTAGCATTGCCGGATCGTTTCTGTTTTTTGGTTTGGGTTTGGGAAGAGTTATGAAGGGTAATCGAAATATTACTGCTGATGGTATACCTGTCGATATTGTGGCCAATACGTGCATTGCGTCGGCTTATGGCATCATAAAAGGAAATCACTCGTAAGTTATTCCTTAACAATGAAGTTTTGATAATAAATAATGAGCGCTTGTATTAAAATTAACAAACCTAAATCATTTATTCGCAAAAATATCTAACCCTTTATTTCAAAAGACTCTTCAATAAGTCTAGTATATTCACTCAGACAAACATTAAGTTCCGTCTAAGTCTGGAACAAAGCACCAATAAGATCATTGATTAAACTTAATGTTTTGGAAGTAAGTTTTAAAATAATTAATTTTGATTACTTTTCTTTGCAAAGAACTAAAAAAGAAGAGTTAGTTGTCTATAATTGCAATTCATCGTGTTTGGGGGCGATTACTGGCGGACAAATGGAAAGTTTTCTGTATAATTTTAGTCAAAAGTATCCGTTACTATACGCTGTTCGACCAGTGGCTAAAGTGATCACAAAAAGTTATATCATACCACTTGGTTTAATTCAATTTATCACTGAAACGTGTTTCGCATATCTGATCGATCTATTACTTCTACTTATGGGCAGAAAAAGAGTGTAATTATAATTCATTAATTATAATTTGGAATTTATTTTTTATATTTAGCGCGTAAAGTTGTTAAAGCAATTTATTGATTGACTATTAAAGCAATGAATAATCGCTTTACAATTTGGGCGACAGAATTCTATTTTTCTTCTAAGACTGAAAAATAAGACGCATTTTGTTGTTGGCTGCAGTCAATAGGGAAAGCAATTTTTCTACCATTGATTGCGTTCACTATATTAAAGTACTTCATAAGATTAATAGGTCTGAACATCGTTTATATAACACATTCTAGAGTTGCAATAAAAAACGAAATTTTTCATTGAATTTCTTTAAGCAAATTAATGAAAATACTTTAAATAATTAAAGAATATTTTCTTTTATGGGCTGGAAGTGTTGTGAAAAAAGTGAAAATATTCCACAAATTAATGGAACAATCGCAGCCATTTATTGGTCGTCAATGGTATTTCACGAATGACAATATGATCGGATTAGCGCAAGATATGAAAGACAGCGATAAAAACGCGTTCAACTGCGATATACAGGCTATCGATTGGTATAAGTATATGGAAACTGCGCTTTTCTACTCCAGAAAATTATTCTTAAAAGAAACTGATAAGGATTTGAAAAGAGCTCAACGAAATTACAAATAGTATTTTCGATTAATTTATTTAATGCTCATATTTCTATTTCGATTTCGATTTTGATTTTTTTTCTCCCATTTTAGCATAAAAGCTTTCTACACAGTGATTAATCACTCGCTCTTATATGTGATGCTCTATGTTATGGTTACATTCAACCCATTACCAGCGCTTTTTAACATTATATCACTAGTATTTCACGATTTGGATGTTTTACAAATTGGTTACTATTCGATTGTTTGTTCCGCAGTCGTAAATTTATTTAGAAATTTAAAATGAAATTTTAATTAACAAGTTTATAGATTTTTGGTATTGGGCTTTAAATATTTACTAAACGGTGTCTGAATGTTTTAAAACACATTACGTTTTAAATCCAAATTAAACGCATCACGTTTTGCAAATTATTTTTGAAATATTAAAACGAAAACTTGTATTTGCATTATTGATTTTGTTATCATTACATACTTTATTGAACTAATATTTGACCACAAAATTTAAAAAGTGAGTTAAAAAATAGTTAAAGACATACCGCAAAGTGCGACACTTTCATCGAAACCATTGGGACAATCAGTAATTCCATCGCATTTGTTATTGGAATGAAAGCAGAAGTCACTTGAGTTATGACAATATATCACATCTGATTGGTGGCAATTTGTTAGACGAGTACTATGTATAAAATCTTCGTTTGTCCCTATTTTTCGATTCCATTCACTATTTGGCGCGTCGTTTAGAGTATCTGTTCAACAAATTTGACAAAATTCAGTTTAATCTTATTTTTTAGCGAAACCTATTTTTCCAGTAGTAAGCAATAAATCAATTTAAAAAATAGAAATGAGAAACTTTTAACAATACAATGAATTCGCCAGTTGTTTGTAAAATTCTGGCATTTGTTTCTAATACGTCAATAGTATTAGACGTGACAAAAGCAATGATATATTATTGTAGCGTTAACTTAATTTATGATCGAAATGTTCGCCAACACTTTGTTACCATAATTTCATATCATTCAATGATTATATTAGCAATATTTACATCGCATTTGATGGATGCATGTATAAATCAAAACAGAATATGCTTCGGCTAAATTCTGATTCCGTTTACGATTAATGATTTTTATTTCCGGCATAAAATATTCGCGAATTTACCCATTTTAACAAACAATGAAAAATTGTAACTATGATACAATGTAAAAGTAATGTAACTTTTATAATACTAACACTCACTCGTTAGCCAATATTTACGGCTAAATTAAAATTTTCAATTTTCTGGTCCAATTAATATTAATTAAAAAACAATTAATGGAGTGAATTTGGAAAAATAAAATATTAGTTAAATAAAACTAAATAAAATTTAATTTCCATGTTTACATAAAACAAGTAATACAGTATGAAAATGAAGTAGTATTGCGTTAACTTTAATAATTCATATTAAATAAAATGCGTGCGTGTATGTGTGTCTGCTTGGGTTAAATGCAGTAGATTTAGACGGTGAGTATAATTTGAAAGTTTTACGCTCTTCAATAACTGGTTTATTGGTATAAATTTCTTTTGACATTCAGCGTTTGGTCATCTATTTTTTATATTATATGAATTTATTTTATACTTATTTTATTAGTTTTCGGATAACATTTACATTAATTATTCATATGATTTACGAGTCGATGTGGATTAATATTTGCGTTATTTTTCACTTCATTCTCTGTGAGTTTGTAATTTTATGACACCAACAAAAAATAAGTTAGAAATCGTAAAAACATCGTCACCAGTATTATCTTATCTTCAGATGACAATGTAAAAAATTGCTATTTTAAAAAACGAAAGTTATAAACGCAGAAACGTATTTTGATTATATCATAGCGTCCAACATTTCTTTTGAAAATAGCAACAAGATTCTCATTTCCGAAATTTTAATTAAACTTTTAAGGAAAAACGATAAAAATAAATGACGCGAAGAATTTATCAGTGAACCAAAATTTTACGAAATGAATCTTAAATTGTGACCAATCAAGCTTTGCTCATGTAAATTATAATAAAACCTTATCTGTCTTATCAAATTAGAGCTCAACGCAAATATTATAAATATTTTAACATATCATAATGAACGCGTCAATTTTAAAACAGACTAATTAAGTTTATTATTTTACGGCTGGCGTAAGATTATGCTCATTTTATGTATTATACGTAAGGCTGTTATGTTATTGTTTTAACGGGTTTAAAGCTGAGCGCGAGATTTATATAATTGCATTAGTTTGCGACAAATATTGCCGCGGGTCTCTAATAAAACTAAAACTACGTTCTGAAATAAAGCATCATTTTATTCTGCCACAAGTTTATCATTAACAAAAATAAACTAACAAAATACGGTATGAATTTACAAAACTTTTAAGCTTAATATTTTAAATGGTACTTTTATTTTGAAACACAGTCGTTGCGAAGTATTATATCCAACACTACTAAATGAATAATTTATTGTCTATAAGTTAGCCGAATGAGAGAGAAGTTTTTACGTAACTACGAGTCTACCAAATGGTCTGTTGCGAAATAAAGCAGTAGAGCGTTGTTCGACTGGCTTTGAGAAATCACCAAACATTTATTTTTAAACAAAATAGCCTATTTGATCGAAATTTTATAGATTCGAAATAGATTAGTCGTATAACCTTAAAAGATATTTATATATATTGCATAACAAAATTGCGAAAAAATAAAATAAAAAATAAGTTATAAATAGATCTGCATTTTGTTTTTAACTTTTTTTTAAAAGAAAAACCGATCAAAAATATTGATTTAAAACATTAATACTTTTTTGATCGAAGGTATCTATATTTTTTGAAACAAAAATTTGATGTCAAATCGATAATAAATCGTGACTTTTTTCCAAAATAATGGAAACTTCAATGACAATTTGGCGCTCAACACAATTTTAATAAAAATGGTTGCGAATTGATTGCCAAACGTTTCCGCAAAACTCGATACAGTACTGTGGAAATTATTCTCAAAAAAGTTTTGAAATAGAGTTACAGTTACTTTAAAGTCAATTTTCTTTATTCGAACTTCAATTATATTTTTAGTACGAAAACGCAAATTTTTGTGATATATACATTTCGGAAGAACTGTTTTCTCTCTTAAATTTTGGTTTGGTTTATTTTTTCTTATTACGGTTTGGATTGGTTTGAAAACATTAAATTCAAGAAAACCACTTTCAAACCATTAAACCGTTTACATAAAAATAGTATTAATAATTTTAGAAAATAATGGCTTCATCTTCTAATTTCGATAATTTTTCAATTTTAAAAACAACAGGTGATAATGAATAAGTTTCTAATGTTAAAATAATTAATGATTATGTTAAATCTTCACTAAAATATAACGCATATAATTTAGAATTTAAAAAAAATTTAACTTGAAATTATGTAAACGGAATAAAATGTTTATTAATGGTTATGGTTTTTTATTGGTTTTTTATTGGTTTGGTTTGGTTTGAGAACATAAATTTATGGTTGGTATTGGTTTATGAAAAATCAAACCATTGGCACCTTTACCGCCAATTATGGGTGCAATTTCAATAAAAAACAAGAACAATACATTCATAGAGAGCTCACTTATTATAATCTAATTCTTACTTATGTAAAAAACATAATAAAGTAAATATTCTTTAATTGATGTAAGACTGCAAACATACAGAAGGATGGACGGACGGACGGACGGACGGACAGATGGACATGGTCAAATGCAGAAGCTCGCCTTTTTATGAAAAAAGTGAGCTAAAAATTTCGCCATGAATTTAATTTAAATAAAAAACAATATTTTAATTCGTATTTTACTGTTGAGGTTAAGTTTCTAAAAATGGTTTTATAATTCTTATGTTTTGTCGAAATAAACATAAACTCTATAATATTATGCATTATTAAAAAATTCCCAATCAATAAAATAGATTATTAATTTAACATAACGATAATTCTTATTCACTAAAAAGGATAAAGTTTTTTTTGTAGAACACATCAAATTAAGAAATCGAAGTAATTTATTTTTGTTTCGTTCAGTGATTACTCTCGCAACTCAGGCAATGATAAAGATTGATATAATTGAACCATAAATAACAGACAGACAATAAAAAATAAAGATAGCGAACACTAGTTTTGTTTTCAAATACAATTACAAAATACCAATAATAAGCAAATTTGGTTTAATAGAGATAATGTGCTCAAAATGATGCGTTTTATTGATTAAAGAATCAAATTCAAAGAAGTGCTTATTATTTTTTCATTACGCAAAAAACTTTTATAAAAACAAAACCGTATAAAAATTTCGTTCATATTTCATTTTGTTTCGAATGCCATCATTTTTTCACTTTATCTGAATATGCATGCATTAAACTACATTAAAAAGAATAAAATAAAAGGCGAAAAATATATACTTTTACTTTTATTATAATTTTAAGAAGAAATTTGTTTTAATGCGGGCGATGTGTGATAAAATTTATGAGAACTAAGATC
The DNA here is from genome assembly GCA_034700185.1 of Phthiracarus laevigatus. Taxonomy (NCBI): domain Eukaryota; kingdom Metazoa; phylum Arthropoda; class Arachnida; order Sarcoptiformes; family Phthiracaridae; genus Phthiracarus; species Phthiracarus laevigatus. The sequence continues at coordinate 3,325 of JAQIXJ010001888.1, read as the reverse complement.
ACATTTATATTAAATTTTTTTTATCAATTATTATTTAAAACGAGATGAAATAAAAGAAATTCTTATTGTCAAGATTAAAACGCATATAGAGTTTAATATACCTATTGGTATTGGTTTGATTGAAAATGAGTGGCAGTTATATGAGTTTATTTTTTATTTATTCAATTATTATCTAATTCTAAGAAAACAAACAAAATTACGTTTCAAACGTGTATATGCTCAAAGTTAGAAATTAAATAATATTTTTGGACATTTTTAAAAAGTTAGTTATTTTAGAAAATAATTTTATTTAATAGAACAGAAAATGAATGGATTTATGGAAAATTAACTTCTATTTTAATCATATTTAATAAACTATTATGAAGTTATTCTTTATTCATATTGAAATTGGAATACACGTCAATTGTACACGAGTTATGATTAAGCAACAACTTTTAAAGTTATTTTGATATTAAAGTAAAGGTAAATTTCATGGCACGTGTAAGACAAAAATATAAGATTAACGTTTAGTATTAAACCTACGGCTTACGATGTAGAATGTGTTGCACACTATAAATAGAGTTTTCAACATTAGCTTTTAAGTCATTATTAATATGATAGATATCATCCATCGATTAAACGAAATTGAAATAGAAATATACTGTAATTTTAAATTGAATTTTACGAATGTTTATTTTAACATTACATAGCAGATTAAAAATTTATTTCAATTACTATTTCAACATTTTTAAATTTTGTAAATAATTCAATGGAATTCAATTTCTAATATTTAAAAATCAGTATTCATATTTTTTCTATTAGGTCTAGATATTATGTTTTGACATTTTTGATAACTTTCCCTTTACTTTAGGAATAATTTTTAAAAATAAAAATCTACTCTATATCTAGAATATCGATCTTCAATATTACCTCTGTTTATATCTTGCCAAACTTCGAGAGCACTGACTAAAATATTTTTAAAATGTTTGAAACCCAAAAATTTATCCAAAACATTATTATCTAAAACTAGAGTATTTTATCTAAATTTTTAATGATAAAACAAACCTTTGATATACAGTATATCCGTTGAGAAGAAAATAAAATATTCTAATTAAAACGTTTTTTTTAATTCTGGAGCACTCCCTATTGTACTTTTTAATTTTTTAAAATATAATCATACTTAGAAAATTGTTCTCTATTTTAGAAAAAAAACTCTCGACCAAATCAAAAGTGAGACCACAAGCCTATAGACGTTGACCATATCACTTTGTTTCTTCTTTTGATTCACTTTTATATTTAATTTTATGTCAGTAATAGTGCGGTATTATGTCAATCAATTCTGTTGTTCATTCATAAGTAAAGCAAAATTGATCGTTTTTTCAGTGAATAAAGCAAAAGTATTGTAATAAAGATAAAACATCATTTCGGGTTTAAACCGATTTGGGATACAACTAAATAAATATAAACAAATGCGACTCTCTTTATCTTTTACCTTCCTTTTAAAATATGATGTCAAATATAAAACATACGCGTAAATTATAACAATAAATCGTTATCATTAATTTTTTAGCTCACTTTAAAAAAGGAGAGCTTATAGTTTTGACAATGTCTGTCCGTCCAGGTATTCGCAGAATTAAAGGGATTTAACATATTTCTTATAAAAATAAAGGAATATGACATTTTGCTATCTTAGCTAAATATTAATATACTAGTCACTTAAGTATGAATTGGTCTATGAAAAAGTGAGCTCTCTATGAATGTGTCCTTGTTTTCTATGTTTTTTATTTAGTCTAAGAAAGCATATTTCCAATGCAGTAATGAGCTGATGTCGTGTGATATAATAAATGTCTTAAAAATGCGTGTAAATCTGCATTTATCTGATCTCATATTATTTCGAAATTACAATTTGTTTTTATTTCGCTAAAATTTCTTATATGAAATCTAAAATTAATTTCGCGGCGAAATATTTAACACTAAAAAAATACGATTAAAATGTGACAAAAAAATAAGCAACACTAGTTAGCGTATAAAAACTGAAACTTATAAAAACTTTTTTTTATTGACACTTAGCATGACATTTGTGTTGATTCAAGATTTGGTAAACGCCTAGAGCACGATTTCTGATTCAAAAATCTTATTTCCTTCATACGGTAAAGCAAAAAATTCAACAACATAGCTTATTATATAAACTCGTGTCTGAGTCCAATACTGTATTTTTCGCATGACTCAAGTCGTTGAGACGAAATATAATTTATTTTATTGTTGCGCGCAAATTGAATTTCTATCAAATATATTGATATTTTAAATTAGAGGGTTCGAAGTACTTTGTTTTAACGAGTGCCTTAACTCGAATGGAATATTCCTTACTTGAATTAAATTTATTTTAGTCCATTTAAAGTCATACTCTATCTATCGTTTCATGACTCGATCCTAACCTACACATGCGGTTCATTACTCGAATTTCGATGAATCAATTTCAACTCACTCGAACACTAAAGAGCAAAGTAACGAAATTGTTATAGAATTATCAACACTAATCAAAATAATTATTTTGAAATTTTGACGTAAATGATGATATGCATAGTTATCTGACTATTTTTAGTGAAAAATGATTTATTTTGTTTTTTTATTATATATGCCAGTTTTTAACGATTATTCATAATTTTATTTCTTATCGATCGTTATAGAAAATAAACAACTCTATAAATTATAATTAGATGATTATATAATATTATCAAATCTAGTCTATCAGCTAAAAAGCAATGCGAGTTATTTACGTTTATTCTTAAGACAATGGGCATTAAAAAATGATTCGATGCGCTCATTTATTTAACTTTTCGCAAAAATCTTTTAAAGTTATGGTTAAATCGGTAAAGTGCGTTATACAGTATATGAAAAGAATTGGATTTGACTGTAAATTTAAGTGCGTCCTTAACAGGACTTAGGGGTATAAAACTTTTGTGTAAATATATAATATTTACGATATTTGGTATTTTTAAATATCGGTATTTAAATGTTTTATTCCAGAAAGACTTAATTTGAAACTTTTATTTTGAATGAAATGCGCATGTATTTGCCAATGTATGCGAAATCAATTTCATAATTGCATACGATAGTGATAGTGATAATTGAAAGCTCTAAAAAAATATGATTAAAATACTGTCTAAAAAAGATTTTTAAATTTAACATTATAAGATATCCGATAATTATGATATAAATCTATAAAATTATTTTTTGATTGTCGTAATATTCATTATGACAGTTCACTTAATTTTTAGCTCACTTTTATAAAAAAGTAGAGCTTATGCTTTTGACACTGTCCGTCTGTCTGTCTGTCTGTCTGTCT
>JAQIXJ010001887.1:0-18072 GCA_034700185.1 Phthiracarus laevigatus | reverse complement strand
CGTGACAGAGAGAGAGAGAGAGAGAGAGAGAGAGAGAGAGAGAGAGAGAGAGAGAGATGATTCTTTTAGTATATAATAGGATAATAGGATTACTAAGATACAGTAAAGCATATTAATAATTGCATAAAATTTCGAAAGCAACCTATAGTGCAAATTTTAAATTTATGATTTTAGAACCGCTATTTCGGCCCGAAAGGAGAGGCGCGCGACGCGCCCATCTAAAGGTATGTGATGGCTAACTTAATTTAAAGCAGTAATTCCTTAATGTAATTTTAAGTCAAGTTAATTTTAAGATACGTACGACTAATGAGATTCAATTTATAAACTTTAATATTTTTATATTCGGTAAGAACAGAGTGTCCCAGAGTGTGTCAGTCTGGGGGAGGTTACTTTCCGACTTTTCAAAATTTTAGGGGGTGGGGGTCAAACTACTCGGATTTCAGCGACAATTTTTCTGCCATCGGACAAAAAAAAACATTATAAAAGTTTATATAAGTTTTTCCCCATTTTTTAGGTAAGGGGGCAAATTTTGAGAATTCCTGGGGGTTTCCCCATCCAGCTCTCCCTTCTGGGACACCAGGCAAGAGTGTTTAGTTTTTGACGCATATTAACAATGCGCGGGGTTTAGCTCGCTAATAATATTAACACAATACGATTTGATAATCATTAATACCGATATCATCATTGGCGTAGTAGTGAGTCTTATTGTCACATTGATTCAATGAAATAATATATTCAGGCGATACCACTGTTGTAAAGTTGCAATACGACCAATACAACTGTAATATGTCAATATTTTGGGACACTGTAAAAGAATGAAATTATAATAGATATTATAAAAATAAATAACTCTAAAAAATACCATACACGGCTCTAATTCAATAGTGCACACTTGTTTATCGAACGGATATTTTTGAAAATTCATATTACACATAAGTGTGGTCGACATTCGTGCAGCCATTGCCACAGTTGTACGGTTTGATACAACAAAATACAAACTTGGAGATATAGTGCTTAAAACCTCAACTGAAGTTGCGCTTACAATCCAAATGTCCGGAACCCATAACTGATCTTTCCAGTGTGACCTAAGTGTGATATTACTTGTCGATAGCCCTTTTGGTGACACTAAACGATAATCATTCCAATATAATATTATCCATAATACAACGTCAATAGTTCCACGATTTCCATAAACCGAGGAAGGTTTCACGTAATAAACGTTTAGCGAAACATTTACTTTAACCGGCTTGTCATTTATGAGTGGTGGACTATCCTTGTCATAGTCGCTCGGTAGGATATCTTGTTTATGGATTTGAGTTAAATGCGATAATCGAATCAAATGTAACAAAAGTATACAAAACATATATCTCAATCGCATCTTTTGATTAATATGTCGCGTGTGTAAATGAATATGAGCAAAACACAACCGAAATTCAGAAGGTTATTCAGTAAAATTAATAGTGGATATTCATGAAAAACAGTTGCAATTGTATATGCAAATAAAACTGATATTGCATTTAAAATGCTGAATAATAATCAAACAAGAAAAAGAATTTCATGAAATACTTAGCTTACAAAGTAAAAACAACATTTTTAAAAATAATAATTAGAGCCTCTAAAATATAAACCTAACAATTTGAAAAAGGGTATATAAAATACTTATAGAGCTACAATTTGCTTTAAAAATTTCTAAAATTGCAATTATAGTTATCTTTGAAAGTTTTACGCATAAGTTAGTGAATGATCAAAATTTTTCAACATTTAAATTTTATAGATACACATTGACCCCCTCCTAAAATTTTGAAAAGTAAGAAAGTAACCTCCCCCCAGACCGACGCACTCTGGGACACCTTCGTTACAATAGTATTATATTATAATATTAAACGTTACTCAAAAACATTTTGGAGAAATTAGACAGTGTTTTAATAAAAAATTAAAAAATGTTTCATAATATTCATTTAAACTCATTTTTTTGTAAATTATTGTTTTTAATCGCAATAAAAATAAATTATGATTTCCCGGATCAATTCACGCATTCCGATCTTTTGTTCCCTGTTTCCGACAGCTTTGGCAAGTTTTTAGTCCCGGAAATCCGTATCTCTAAGTATAACATTATAACTCCCTGTTATAAGTTTATAACACCCTTAATACAGACGAAAATATTAAATGAAAAACCACTAAAATCTTAAATCACTCACACTCTAGTAAGATAGTTTAGAATTATCATTATTGGTCGACTGTTAAACAATCATTACAAGTAATTAGCTTTAAAGGTTCATAAACGTTTGAGTAGAAACAATATTTCTCTGATTTATTAGGAAATTTTTGTGTAACGCTTTATCAGGAAAAGTAAGAACTATGATTCTCAGAGTTTTGCAATTTCTTTATTAGGAATTATAAATTACTAAATATGATTAATTTTTATAAGCATAATAAAAGTCAGTTTAACACGGATTAATAGCATTGAAATAATTTAAGTTTTATTTTTAATACATTAAGCACATTCATTTTAAGTATAACTATTAACAAATATCTTCGATTTTCAGGTAATTAATAACTTTAAATATTTAATATAGTTTTAAGACTCTCAATGAGTTAATAAGTAGAATTATTATTTTATAGCTTTAACTTTACCCATTATATTTAATAAGCTAATGAGACTTAATTACTAAAAACTGCTTAAGGTTTTGGTTTAGTTTTGGTTTGAATTAAGAACTTTAATGTATATAAATTTAAATAAATTTTGTGTATACCCATTTTCCTCGATTTATCTGTTCAGATAATATACTATGTTGTATTGTTCCGAATAAGTGAAAAATAATAATTACCAATAATAATGAAACTGAATTAAAGAGTTAGCGTTAATTGAAAATTATAAAAACATTGATAATGAATTCACTTTGTTTAACGTTAAATTATATTCATAAGGATAAACATACATGTACACCATTTAATTTAGTAAAATAAAACCCGTTTTTAATTATTAAATAGATTTTATACTTCCTGTTTTGTACACCATAAGCATACATCGGCTATCCACAACTGATTCTCGCTTTTTTGGTTTTTTATATGTATTTGGCGTCAATTTTCTGCAAAAGTGTACTATTAGTCTTCAATATAAAAAGTCTTTCCTAAATTTGTTGTTGCGATATATACTATTATATTTTAATAAAGTTTTTTATATTGAAGAGTAATAATACACTTTTGCTGACAATTGACGCCATTATACACATAAAAAACAAAAAGGCGAGAATCAGTTGTGGATAGCCGATGACCATAAGCCTTTGAACAAAACATATATTACAATTATTTATCGACAATAGCCCGAGAGCGATACATTAAAAAATTAATTCAAAAATTAGATTGAGCGGGCTATACAAGAAGTGCCATTTATGCATAAGAAATTTTTTTAAATTTTTATCTGACTGAAAAATTCAGATATATGGAATTTAAACTTTAATTTGATTAAGAGATTATTGCCAACTTTTTATACCAACAGTGGGATTTCAGGTCTAAAATAGTGTAAAATGAACAAATTTATGCTCAATATTGTTATAAAACGTTTCAAAATTGGACAATATTGTGTCAAAAATAGTGAAAAATTAGGTCAAAATATGAATAAAATTGTCAAAAATGGCCATATTTGTATCAAAATAAGAAAAATTCGACCAAAAAAAAGAAAAAAGCTATAGCGGCATCTGCTGCTATTTCCTGTTATAAAAGAGATTTCCAATCTCTAAAAGGCAAAAAGTCTAAAAACTGGCCAAAATGGGCAATTACAAGCAAAATTAACCAATATTAAGAACAAAATTTCAGTGGAATCTGCCGCTATTTGCTGTAAAAAAGGAAAATTCAGGCTCAAAATTGACAAAAAATGTAAGGAAAAAATTTAATTTTTAATAACTTATTCGTTAGTTAAAATTTTTATTGCTTGTGCCACAGATTTGTGGTCAATTAGGGATTTTCAACCTCTGAATTGTCAAAAACTTCTGAGCGGATATAGTAAGCGATCGACCATATGCTTACTGAACTTAACTTTACAATGTCAGTTAACAGAAAATCATGGCCTGAAATTCGAAGACGTAAAAACCAAAATTTGTTTAAAAAGCACTTAGATAAAAAATGTTTTACGTTCCTTATTAAATAAAAACGATTCCTTTAACTAACGACTTAATTCTAATAGAGTTTTAAAAAGGATTATACATGAATTTGATAAAATAAAATGTTTTTAAAATAAATTTTTTTAATTTAACGCTATTTCTGGGATGAATAAAAGACTAAGACTCTACTTATTATCGGAATTTTGGGAAACTATATTGTTTCATTTGCGATTTTGAGTTTAGTGGGAAGATCATACACTCTATGAGCGGCATTTCACAGATTTACCGTTAGTGTTATTATTTTCGGTTATTTTGCAACATTCTTTTTGATCGGCGATAAATAGGGATAGAGATTTCCGGGACTAAAAACAGGTCAAAACGGTCGGGAATCGGGAACCAAAATGTATTAAAAGCGGGAATGGATTCGGGAACTAAAATTTATTTTTATTTCTAACAAATAAAAATTATTTACAAAAACGAGTTGAACTGAATGTTATGAAACATTTTTAAATTTTTTTCAGAAAAACGCTGTCTATTTTCTTTCAATAAAATTTTTTACTGTGAAAAAGAACGTTCGACTTCTACTGATACAATTGGAGCAATATTTGTAAAACTGTCTTAAGTAAGCGTTCAATATTAGAAATTTGGTACTTTTGAAACAATTTTCCCAGAAATATAACAATTAACGTTCTAATTTCCTACTTTAGATCAATATAGTAAATTTTAAAGAAAGCTTTTTAAATATAGTGAAACAATATAATAATTATGCACGAAGTAATCTGTTTCTAACCAAAAGTATTTGAACGATTAAAGCTAAATAGACGTTATGTGTACCATTTGATCAATAATGAATTATCTAAACTTTTTCACTAGTATGTGATCGATTTAAGATTTTCGTGGTTTTTCAAACTAAACTTATAATCAATTCTTGTTACAATATTTTCTACAAACAAATTGTTATAGATATCGAATTATAATTAATCAATTAAAAGTATAACTAAATTCGACATTTAGTACAGAGTATATTATAAATAGGGATCGGAAATCTAAATGTCGAATTTAGTTATACTTTTAATTGATTAATTATAATTCGATATCTGTAACAATTTGTTTGTAGAAAATATTGTAACAAGAATTGATTATAAGTTTAGTTTGAAAAACCACGAACATCTTAAATCGATCACATACTAGTGAAAAAGTTTAGATATTTCATTATTGATCAACTTGTAAACATAACGTCTATTTAGCTTTAATCGTTCAAATCCTTTTGGTTAGAAACAGATTACTTCGTGTAACGAAGCATTTGTGTAACGTTTCATCAGAAATAATTAGAAGTATATGATTCTCATTGTTTTCAAATCTTTATGGTAGGAATAATAAAATGCATCTATGATAAACTTTTATAAGCTTAATAAATGTAAGTTAATTAAATACATTTACTATTAAATATTTTGTGTTACTATTTGCCAAGATTTATCTATTCAGGCAACATTTTATATTATCATATTGTTCCTAAAAAGTGGAAAATATTAATTGACAACAATAACAAAATTGAATCAAAGAGTTATCGTTTTATGAAAGCAATAAAAAAACATTGATATTGAATTCACTTTATTTAAAAAAAACTGAATTATAAGAATGCACATAACATTTTTACCATTTTAGTTATTCGAATCAAACGCATTTACAATTATTATTATATTTTGCAGCTATTTTATGTTTTTTACATTTAAGCCTTTGAACAATACTTATATCAAAAGTTTCGTTTTAAATTTGTAAAACTCTTGGCTTTTAACAATATTGTGAGAATAATTAACTTTCCCTTTTTTAAAAAAGCTAATGATTTCGATTTCGGAATGCAAAAATGTTTGACAATTTAAATCTGACTAATAATACCTGTAAATTAGGTTTTCTATTAGTTTATGTTCAAAGTTTTAATAATTCATATTTTATTTAATAATTAACTTTTATGTGCCAAGAAATTTTTCGAATTCCAGTAATTATAACAAAATTATGAAATTATGTTTTTATTCCCTAATAAATCATATAATATAAGATAAAAATAAAGCAATAAAAAGTTCGTGTTGTTTGACAACTATGAAAAGAACTAAAATTGATAATGAGATCACATTGTTCTGTAATAAGATTGAATTCATAAAATTGAACACAAGACGTTCACCATATAATTGGTCATTTATATTTATGTTGAATTGTTAAACTTCTGGTTCTTTTTTAAGGTATTTAAACTTTCCATTGTTGCTAATTTCTATTTTCAGCAAAAAAATTATAATAAAAATAAATATTAGTCTTTGTTAAGCTCCTAAGTATATAAATAACAGCTTATATCTAAACTAGACTATGCTTCGTATGTATTATTAATTAAATAATTTGTGATCTTATAATGTATTTTAATGAACCCATATCTATTAATTAGTTGGACGTATGGTCTGTTTATGTAAATATTGCGTGTATTAATCTTACCATAGCATGAGTACCTAGTAGAAAGCTTAAATAAATGCTATGGTGATCAAACTTACAGATATAGTTGATTTTTATAATAGATAATGTAGATTTTTTATAAAGCTTATTCTGGAACCAACTTTTATAAAACCCTTTATTAAAAGAAAACAATCTAAAAACGCATTTAGAATTATAATAAAATTTTGAAGATAGATAGAATATCTGTTTTGCATGCTAAGAAATGAGAAGACCTGGACAACAAAATTTACATAAAAGCACTTCAATCAAACGTTAGTTTTAATGTACCATATTTTATATAAAACAATTTCCTTATATAATAATTAAAATCCAATCAAATTGAGTTAACATGAATTTAATACAATAAATCGATTTAAAATTCATTTTCTTTAATAGTTCGCTATACCTGATATGATTATTAACCGACCTTACTTCTGGCTCTATTTTCTCGGTTTTTTGGGGAATTTGGGTGTTTCAATTGCAATATTAATTTACACATTCAAATCAAACTCTGGTTGGGCAGACTTTCATAAAACAGCAGCTATTATTATTTGTTTGGGTTATTTTGCAATTTTCAGTTATGAACGTGATGATAAAAAGTTTTTTTCAAAGTGGCTTAAGTTAATTGCATTAATGGCTCCATTTATCGGCACAATTTTATCTATTATTGGCATTGTTGCATCTTCGTTACGTCATGTTAATGAGCGCAGAACTAGTTTCATAGTTCTGTATTCTTTCAGCCTGTTCTTTCAAATGCTGTTTATTGCTGGAATGGCTTTGCAAAGATTCGATTCACATCATATAAGCGAACTCTAATTATTTAATGTATTTAAATAATTTTAAAGTTATCCTTGAGTTAATAGTTTTTGTATTTATAGTTTAGTTAAGTAAACACATAAAAATTTGTTTTCATTAAAATCAATTATATATACATATTTCAATGTTGTGTGTATCCCTTTATAGGCGCCTACCAACGTTACGGCACCCCTCGTCATGTAAATCAATGGATTCAGCTTAAAGAGAGTACAAATGGTGGGGTATCGAGGTGGTAGGCACACCTCTTAATGGTGGGGTTCAAAAAATGTTAAAATTAACCTATAACACCTCTATCAATTGATTCTTCAGAATAAGCACAGTAAAATGAGATGTCCATCGAGGGGACGAGCATTCCTTTATACAGGATGGGTCCAAAAAATTATTAAAAACCCAACAACACCTATATCATTCGACTTAGCTGATAGTGTTGAGTAAATTGATGAGTAACTCGAGTGAGTGGAGTCTGATATGGGTTGGTGGTGTCCGACATATGTTGGTGGAGAGCGACATTGGTGGGTGGATTCAGACGTTCTGGTGGAGTCCGTCATGGGTGGGTGGAAACCGAAATGGGTGTGTGGAATCAGACATGGTCGGGTGGAGTCTTGCATGGTTGGGAGGTGTCAAGCAAGGGTAGATTTATACCAACATGGGTGGGTAGAGTCCGGTATGGGTCGGTGGAGTCCTACATGTGCGGTTTGAATCCTATATGGGCTAATTAAGCCTGGCGTAGGTGGGTGGATTCCTACATGAACAGGTGAAGTATGGCATGGGTGGGCGGAGTACGGCATTTGTGGGCGGATTCCGTCATTGCATAATGGAGTCCGGCAATGACGGGTGTACTCCAAAACGGGCTGGTGGAGTCCAGAATGTGTGAGGAATCCGGCAAGGGTTTGCAGAATCATACATGGAGAGGTAAAGTCCGGCATGGGTGGGTCAAGTCCAGCATGAGTAGGTGGCGTCAGGCCAGGGTGGGTGCAGTGCACCTTTGGCGGGAGGTGTCAAGCATGATGTGTGTAGTCGTGCGTGGATGGGTGGTTTTCCACATATCCGGGTGTTGTCCTGCTTTGGTGGGAGTACATTTCGCTTCGAAATCAAAATCAATCAACTCAGCTCTTAAAACGGAATAAAATAAGGTGTCATCCGAGGAGCTGGTGTTTGAGATAACTTAATAGGGTTTAGGTCAGTCGTTGTGATACGGATAAAAGCGCTTGAGATATGGCAACATCCGTTTAGACAGTTTAACTAAAACACTGTCATAACTCTGACAATGAGATTTATAGATTGTTATTGCTCCCGCGGGAACCAATGGAAACTGTGTGCGTATATCTAGAGCGTTTTGATTTTACATTGGTTCGATTTCTCGTGATATCATTTCTATGATTTCAGTTATCATACATGATTCGTTTAATTATATCCAACACAAATTACAGATTTTATTCCAAAACGTTAAGTCGAATGAAAAATATTCTTTAGCTGAAAGTCATTTTGTTTCAACATTGGAATGCTTACCATGGATTATTTATAGATAATAATTATTTTAAATCTTCGAATTAACATTGGATAGTGTTTCGAATGTTAGATCAGAAACTTTTCATATCTGTTTTACACTGGTTAACTGGTAGTGAAAATGTTGCATACTCTTAGCAGTGATTGATTAATTACATTTATCAACTTAGACTTTTCAACGCCTGCACCACCAAATATTACATTAAATATTTGTTCATTTGATGTTTTGCAAAGGAACATTAAATACATACAGTACAGATGTTGCTTCAAATTAAGAGATCGCATTAGTTCTTATTAGCTTTGATCTGTGATGCATTTAGGCGTAAGAAATCGTTCAATTGTTGTATACATTAAAGATTCACTTATGTCTTAACTAAGACAGTAAGTAGAGTTATTTTCAATATTGTAAACAGTAAACTCGTTATAAATTTTATGCAAATCTTGTTTTTAAATGGAAATTTCTATTTCTTTAAATTCATCCTCAAAGTTTTTTAAATAGTATTTTGCATAACTATACTTAGAAGAGTTTGTTTTTTTAGTTTCGATGTTAGTGAAGAATTTTTGCTTTATATCGACATTTATCGAATCATTATTTTCATTAATCCACGGAAGAAACAACATGCACTGCTAGTAGTTTTTGCAGTTTCTCTAAATAACCTCGATTATTTTTCAAAGAATATATTTCTCCTAGTTCGACTTCATTTGTTGATATTGTTTGACATTAACTAACTAGGTGTTCTATTTTTATGTCTATGGAACTCTGCTAAACAGTCAGCTAAACATATATGAGCTAGTTGTTCGGGTATTTAAGAATACAAATCTATTGAGTTTGTTTGATAAATATCCGTTGAGTTTTCATATAGACTTTTTAGCTGACTTTCTGACTTAACCATTGTGTACAGTTCATGTTGATCTCAATTATTTATAAAAACATGTGCGTGGTTGCAACGAGACATATCCATAGGCAGAAGCTCATATACCGTTTCTTGAGCGCCTACTTCCGTTGCGTATAAATAACGGTCACCTACTATTTTCATGCGAACGCGAACACTAAAATAAGGTTGGTGGGTTCAAGGAAGGGTTTTTTGTGGTCAGGAATGTGTTTAGTGGGGTCTTGAATTTATTGTGTGGGGTCAGGGATAGGTGAGGTGCGGTTAGGTATTGGTTGGCTGCGGTTAGGTATTGGTTGGTTGCGGTTAGGGATTGGTTGGGTGGGGTCGAACTAATCAGGTGAAGTTAGGGATCTGTCTTATGGGCTTCGCGATCAGTTTGGTGGGGTTTGGGATTAGTCGGGTGTCATTCGGGATCAGCCTGTGGCCTTCGGGATAAGTCGCATGAGGCTCAGAATCAGACTGATGGTGTTTTGGCTCGGTTACTGTTGTATTATATATGTCGGCGCTGCTGAGAGTCACTTTGGCGGTATTTGTGAACAATCGAGTTGTACTCGGGGTCAATCGTTGGAGGTTCTGGATCAGTTGGTTTGGGATTGGAATCTGTCGGGCTGGTTGCGGTCAGTCAAGTTTGTTATGGATAAGTAGGGCAGGGTTGGGGATCAGTCTGTTAATGTGGGATTAGTGTTTCCGAATTTTTTAGACACGATACTTAGAAATGTTTGTTATTAACCGCATCACAGCCAAGCGAATTTGAACATACTTGCTAATTGAATATTTCAACTTATCCTTTAAATTTATATATAATTTTAACTAATAGCAAATGTGAAAAATGATGGAAAACACAATGTCAATTATGAAATTGTTTGCACCATTATTAATTCAAATTACGTTTTGTTATACAATGTAAAGATATATTTAATAATCATAATAGACTTCATTATTGGTGCGGCAATACGGGAAGTTATAATTTAAAATCGATTTCTTAACCAATAACTTGTCAACGTCGGGACAAAGCTATATTAAAAATTTCACCGCAAATTTCATGCCAACTTAATTTGATGTTATTTTATTTCGTATCTTTGGTGCCTAAAATATAGATAATTGTAAAAATTCTCTTTTAACTGTGTATACGCTCCCAAGACTTCCTATTAAGTTAATAAGACTTCAATTTACAATTATATAAGTTTTAGACCCATGATAGCAAAGTGCCAAAACCCTTTATTCAAATTATAACAAATAACAATAAATTTCGATTGCAATTTATCATAATAAAACTGAGAACACAGACTGCTAGATCACCTTTGTCTACTCTAGACTCCCAAACGGGACCCTGATATTTAGGGCCCCGCGAGCCACTGACACTTTTCCTCGGGCAGGGCCGGGTTTGATCTTGAGCCTATCTGGCCGGGCTTTGAAAAGCTATTGATTCCAACATATTTTAAAACTTTATCTCTAATGTATTTTTTAATTACACATAAATTCAAAACGAAATTTCAGTTATGCTAATTTAATTTAACAGATAGAGAACACAATTTAAACCTGATAAAGTTATAAGCTATTATTTTTAAGATCAAATTATGATGATATTAAATAAAACAAAATTTTGATTATATGTTGTTTTTTATTAGAATCGGGCTCAGACCTGGTCGGGTTTCTACTTATCCGGCCGAAGTCGGGCAGTGCTGGGTCGGGCCTGAACATAACGGGCCGAATTCTGGCTCGGGGTTAAAATTTTTAACGATTAGGAGTCTTTGTCTACTCATTATATTATATTATAATTGAAATTATTAGGAAGTTTATTATTTTGTTTGAAAATATAAGTTCATTGTTATGAATACAAACTAAAACATTTTTATTACTGCTTTATTAAAAAATTTTGACAAGCAATCACATTTGGAGTATGTAACAGACAATCCCCATTTTTCTAGTACTCTTAACCGATTCAAAAACTTTAATTGAATCCTTCGGTAATATTTTTGCGAAGTCTATTATTCCATTCTTACCAGACTAGTAAATTGATAGCAATTTCGGAACACAAATCTTTAATGAATAAATAATTGAATCTTAAATACTTGGAAAAAAGTTTATAAATTCAAAATGAATATACATATAATAGATTTTTACTATAATTAAAATTTTAGTTTTTTCAATGATTCAAAAAAACATGTCTATAACGATCCGAAAACCACATTAGAAATAGCGGTGTTTTATGACAACTCGTATTATCGAAAATTTAAAACCAATTTAAATCATTTTATGCGAAATTTATGCGGACAAATGCCATTCATATTCGAATACATATAAGCCATAAAATACCTAATGAGTTCTGTCATCGCATGCGAGTCTTTTATTTTTGTTATAATCTTTACATACATTTTTTCCTACACAATATCTCCGTAGATTATCATTTAAAACCAAATCGCAAGATTCAAGTTATAGCGTCTTTTTTTCTGCCCATACATTATCTAATACTGTTTTTCTTAGGCATTGTCAATATTCTGTAAGGAAACAAATTGTAGACTTAAACATTTCTATGGTTCATCTGACAGTCCAACAATTGATTAAAGTGAATAGTGCTTTAAAGCAACAAAGTAAAAAAATTTATGAAACAATAGAACCAATTAAATCGATTTGCTTAGTTGTAACCCTTAAATGCTTGTCAATTCCTCGAACAAACTGCGAGTGAATTCTCCATTTGGTGCGCCAAAACATGTGCCGTTTGAAATGCTTAGACACGTGTGAGCAAATATGCATTTGCCTTATGCACGCAACACCCAATGTTTTTGGTAGAACCTATAATTATTCTTTTGAATTTGTGGAATATTTATTATGATCATTTATTGCTTACTTTGAAAAATTTATATATTTGTTTTTCTGTCCAAATTACAAATGAAGATATCAGGATTCATTGATGTTTCTCGTATTACCGTATAAATAACCAAATCAATGTGTTCACAGATGATTTGCTTTTGTCGGCAATTTTGTTTGCAAAATATATCGTTTAAATAAGCATGAAATTTGCGATAAAATAAATGGTCATAAAACGCTGCTGTTTCTAATATGGCATTTCATCGAAATTTACCCGATCATGTAATTGAATCGTCATCATAATATTTTGTATCACTTACTAAAACTCTGAATGAACCATATTATTATTATCGATATCTGCACATTAGATTTATAATCATTCATGGTTTGATTAGTATTGTTGCACTAATTCCTAAACATAACCACGCTTTTAATGCTCACTTTCGACTTAATCTACTCCATGTAATATTTTATGCGATCACAAATTAAAAATGACTATTAAAACATATTACGTTAGCAAATATGTTATTAATATTCAGCTCGCATTAAGGTTAAAACTTCGAGTAAATATATACTATATTGTCTGTCCGTTTGTTTTCTGTCGTTACCTTTTATTATTTATCAAAATTTCATCAACATTAAAATTATATTTGTAAATACAAATTAGTGAATGTTTATTAAATATTTTGCTTTTAAAGATTAAAATAATATGATAATAATATTAAAACTTACTTTAAAAATAGCTGGCAGTTCTATTACTTTTTCCGAAAAGGTTTCATCAGGATTATTGAATATGCGTTTAATTGGAATGTTTCTAATTTCGAAAAAACTAGACTAATAACAAAATCGCATTTTATCATTATTTGTATTTGAAAATGGCAAAAATAAGAGTTATAATGTAAAGAAAAGTGAAATAAAATAATCGATTTGAGCATATATAATATTATGTGTGCCTAATTTATAACATAAAAAAGTAGCAATTGCTATAATTTTTAAGGCTCTAAAAATACGTTTTACGTTAAAATTATAAACATGATATGATTAAAATTAAACCATATTTGCTTATGAACAATTTTTCAAATTATTTTTTTCAATTTTTTAATACAAAATATATTACTTACAATCAAATAAGTCAAATATGAAGTTTAACAACGCGTTATCAATGAAATTGAGTGCAACAATACTAATTAAAACAACGTTTTGCATAATTCAATGCATAGAATTTGGAGATAATCATAAAATGCAATCACATATTTGGTGCGATAACGCAGAAACTTATGAGGAAGAACTGTTACCAACACCATTAACGCGTCAAACTCAAAACAATGCTATATTAGAAATAGCGGTGTTTTATGACGATTCATTTCACCGAAAATTTCATGCAAATTTAAATGATTTTTTGCGAACACTTTTTCGACAAACCCAACTTATATTTGAGTTCAAATCTCTCAAACATTCGATTCGATTAATTGTTAAAAGTGTAGAGAGGGTTAGAATTAGCGATGTTCGCTACAACTTTAAAACTGAATCAATAGGTGATTATCTAAACAAGTTCTGTAATTGGCAAAATACGAGATATCCGTATTCCCGGCGAAAAGATATATACGATTTCGCAGTTCTGTTGACATCACACATTTTGCATGGTAAGCCAAAAAGCTAATTAACTATTTTTATTCGAAATAAAATCAATGTTGAAAAAAACTAAGCATCATATTCTTTAAATTTTATAAAAGGTAAGTACACTAAAACGTGGGTAAGTTTATGAAATTATCAGTAGAATCTTTGCGACATTTATCAAAGCGCAAAAATTAGACAATAAATATAATTCAAGCATTAATATAATTCTCAAAATATATTTGAAGGAACAAACAAAATAGAATCATTTGGTCGCGCAAGTTTCGCAGGTGCGTGTGAAAAGACTAAAGAAAACTGTTTGATCACACGCGTTGAAGGATTCCATTCGGCGTACACATTGGCCCACGAAATCGGTCATATGATCGGTGCTAAACATGATTTTGGTAACAAAAATATTATTTGCGAAAAAGGAATTATGGGTTACGATTCACGCGCTAAATTTTATTGGTCAAATTGTTCAAACATTTTTATTGATAGATTTCTTCAACAAAGATCAAGTTCAAACAAATCGTCCGATTGTTTGTTAAATATACCACAAAAATATACGTGGGATTTTAAAGAAAAAGAAGTTTTTGTACCTGGAATTAAATATGATTACGATAGACAGTGTCAGATGTTGTACGGACCGAAATACGTACGCGATAACATGGACTTTGGTGTTTTGTATTCTGGTAATAAATATAAGGAAATGTTGTGTCAGAAAATAGTTTGCGCGTACGGAATATTTCAGATCAGTCCTTCATATAACAGTATATTAATGGAAGGCACTGAATGCGTTGCTGACAGTTATGTTGGAAAATGTGTTGTTGGTGTGTGTGAAAACACTTGACTTATTCAACGTAAACCCAAATTTTTAAGTTTGATTTTTATAGTATTCTTAAAATACTAAAGCATTCAGAATATTTTTTCATATTTGTTGTCACTATACATTTTATTACAGTTTACAAAAAACTCACATTTGCAGTGAACCAAACAATCGCATAGCCAGACGAAGCGTTTACAGCAATTTTTATCAACGGCTTAGAATTACAATATGAAAACGGAACTTGTTATAAAAACATTTGCATTTATTTTTTATGGGAAATTAATAAGCAAAAAAAGCATTAATTATAGCTTATATTAAACATATTAAATATTTTTGGCGTTACTGCTCATATTTAATATTTGCTATTTATAGAGAATGATTGTAATAGTAAATTACGTGTTAAAACTATAGTTGATTTATACAAATTAATATTTCAGATATTTAATTATTATTTTAATACAATAAAAAATTCACATTTACAGTGAACCTTACAGTTGCAAAGCCAGACACTCGAGTGTTTCGATTGCTTTACAGCAATCATTACCAATGGCTTACAATTACAAAAAAAGAAGACTGAACTTTAATTATATAAACAATTGTCTTATAGTATTACATGAAAAATATGCAAAAAGTTTTAAATATACATTAAACATATTAAATACTTTTGACGTTAGTACTCATATTTACCAGCCCGAAGGCTGGTAAACTAAAATAATGCAGAGTATTGTTGGGGTATAGGAATAGAACTCTTTTGGGTATTCATTAAATTTTTATTTAAGAATTCAAAAGTTTTGATGTCAAAACTTTCAAAACTTTCTTTTAAAGTTATTATATTCAAAACAACTAACAATTGGCTTATGCCAATCAATGTCATGTAAATTATTAATAGCATGATCGGCTACATTTGAATGGACATAAGGATATTTTAGTGCATTAATATGCTCGGAAATACGAATATCTAATTGTCTTTTAGTTTCACCTACATATAAATAATCACAATCTTTACATTGTAAATTATAAACAACAGAACTTAAAGGTTTAGTATGGTTATTCTTTAATAATTTGTATAAGCTATTGGAACCAATAAATGATAAACTATAGTTGAACTTGTAAAACATATGCTGTAGTTTTTCACTTAAATTTGGATAATATGGTAAAACTATAAACTTGGAGTTTAGGTGGTCATTTGTTTTATCAAATTCAAATTTATTATATTGTAAATATTTTTTTAGCGATATCTTTAAAGACAAAATCTATTAAAGCTGATGGATAATTATTTGAAAGTAAGATATATTTTAATCTATCTAGTTCTTCTTTAATATAATTATTGTCATTTGAGATTTTGAAAATTCTTTCAGATGATTTAATCATAATGATTTAATAACTGATATTTTTTGTGATTTTGGATTATTCGAGTAATAATTTAAATAACGATTAGAAGCGGTAGATTTTTGATAAACTGTACAAAATAATTTATTATTCAGTCTAATCACTAAAACATCCAAAAATGGAAGTTATCATTATTTTCTTCTTCTAAAGTAAATTTAATAAGAGGTAAATTTTTATCAATATTGTTCAAATAATTAAGATATTTATCTAAGAAATGTTTATTTATAATGCAAAAAGTGTCATCTACGTACCACCTTAAAAATTTTGGAAATTCTTTAAATTCTTTAAAGCTTTTATAGAAAATAAACTGCATTATGGATTCTGCAATTGTTGGTGATAGGGGACAACCCATAGGTAGTCCATAATTCATCTTATAAAATTTGTTATTAAACTCAAAAATGCATGAATTTAGGCATAATTGCAATAATTCAATAATTTTTTCAGCTGATAAATTTGTTCGTATTTTTAAAGATGGGTCATGATACTTATATTTGAGTACTAATACATTATACTGATATTAAATATGAGTACTAACGTCAAAAGTATTTAATAAGTTTAATGTATATTTAAAACTTTTTGCATATTTTTCATGTAATACTATAAGACAAATGTTTATATAATTAAGGTTCAGTCTTCTTTTTTTGTAATTGTTAGCCATTGATAATGATTGCTGTAAAGAAATCGAAACACTCGAGTGTCTGGCTTTGCAACTGTAAGGTTCACTGTAAATGTGAATTTTTTGTTGTATTAAAATAATAATTAAATATCTGAAATATATAGTGACAACAAAAGTAAAATGTATTCTGAATTTTTAATTGAAAACGGTGGTCAATCGGCTATACAATTATTGCGAAGACTTGAACGTGTGCGCAAAAACTTAGTGAAAGTTAAAGAACGGTTAACTTTCAATTTTAAATGCTTGAATAATAATCTTTTCACAAAAGCTGTGCAAATTAAAAACAGTGAAAAGAACTTTGTTTCTCAAAAGATTTGCAATAAATTTAGCAGATCTATTCTTCGCCTCAGAATTAAAACGTGTAACGATAAAATTTCAAAATTAAAAACACGCGAAAAAGAACTTCTTGCTTTAATTAATAATTTATTTGATGAAGATTTATACTAAAAAATTAATATTGAAACCAACAAACGCAGCGAAACTATTAAACTTCATGAGAAAAATAGATTAAAATCTAAGTTCAAAAATATGGATAATATTAAAAATAACTCTCTATGTAAAAATATTTTTGACGATTGGTTGGTTAATTTATCTAGCAGACTACTTACAAATAACGAAGTCTATGTACTAAGGTTAGGTCACAAGTTTCAGGTAATACCTAAAAAAATTCCTATTAAAAAATTTATCTCAAGCATTGAGAATGCTTTATTTATAAACAATGAGCCAGAAAATATTAGAACTGACATAAGAAATAGAACAGTTTCTATTCTTAAAGATAAATATAATATAAAATCTAATATTAAAAAATGTCACTTTGAAGCTATAAAATCTTTAAAATCTGTTAAATAATATATTAGTACTCATACTTATACTCATAATACTAAATATAAGTACTAACGTCAAAAGTATTTAATATGTTTAATGTATATTTAAAACTTTTTGCATATTTTTCATGTAATACTATAA
>JAQIXJ010001886.1:0-18072 GCA_034700185.1 Phthiracarus laevigatus | reverse complement strand
TGTTTTTACTAACTTATATTTTTACCAACTTATTACTAAATACCTTTGTTAATTTTTATTTTGTTTACTAACATTTAATTAAAACTTTTGTAAAGGTAAGTTTGACCATTATTTAAGAAGGGGGTATTTGTAGACGATGTTTGAAAGGAAATGAAGTTATATACAAATAATGTTTGATGATTTGTTATGATTAGTAATGTAATGAAAATTTAAATACAATGGAATGAAATAATGATATGAAATAATTTGTAATGAAAAGAAAGAGAATTGTTAAGGATCGAACTGTTGAGATGAAAAGTTGAATAAAAATTTGAAATTTAAACCAATTGTGTGTCCACAATACTCTTAAAAGTAAAAGCAAAATCCAATAGAAATCAATATTGCTAAAAGTAAAAGCAAAAAACAAATTATTTGACTTTTACTTTTAAAAATTGTATTAAAAAACGAAATAAAAAAGTAAAAGTAAAATATAGATTTTAATTTCACTTTTGCATGAAGCAAAAGTAAAATACAAGCAAATTTAAACTTTCTTATAAAAGCAAAAGTAAAATACAAGTAAAATTAAAAATAAAACAAAAAGAAAAAGCAAGACAATCTATATCAAAACAAAACTCAAAAGCAAAAGTTAAAGAAAAGCAAAACTAAACTTTGAAAGTTAAACAACACTACCCCTAAGTAAAACATCTTTCAGTAACTCAAGGTTCATGTTTAGGACCACTACTTTTTAATTTATATGTAAATGAGTTAGCTAGGCTGAATTTAATAGGAAATTTGACATTATTTGCCGATGACATTTCAATTATTATACATGTAAAATCGTCTATAGAGATAAAAAAAATTATAAATAATGATCTAAGCAAAATTTACCAATGGTTCGAATCAAATAAGGTAGTGCCATATTTTCAAAAATCTAATTTAATGATATTGGGTAAGCCTAGAAATTCTGTAAATTTTAATGTTAATTTTCGTCAGACTAGTTTAAATAGTGTTTTCGAAGTCAAAATTCTTGGAGTATAATTGACCCAGGTTTAAAATTTAATATTCATGTAACTAATATTTGCAAATCAATATCATTCTAGAAACGTAATCTCAGGTTCTTAAAAATAGAAACACTTATTCTGAAAGAAATCTGTATATAAACTATATAAATTAAAAAATTGCAATAGTTTAGGTTAAGTCAAAACAAACCCTAGTTTATTATTGTACTTAAAAAAACTATGAATGGTTTTAAGTAGCTTTGTTTAACTTTCAAATTTTAGTTTTGCTTTTCTTTTACTTTTGCTTTTGAGTTTTATTTTGATATAGATTGTCTATTGCTTTTTCTTTTTGTTTAATTTTTAATTTTACTTGTATTTTACTTTTGCTTTTATTATAAATTTTAATTTTGCATGTATTTTGCTTTTTCTTATATTAGAATATTTAATTTTGCTTGTATTTTACTTTTGCTTCTAGCAAAAGTGAAATTAAAATACTTATTTTACTTTTGCTTTTTTAATTCGATTTTAATACAATTTTTAAAAGTAAAAGTCAAATAATTTGTCTTTTGCTTTTACTTTTGGCAATGTTGATTTCAATTGGATTTTGCTTTTATTTTTAAGAAAATTTTTCATTTCACTTGTATTTCGCTTTCGATTTTAAGAATTATTTTCATTTAGCTTGTATTTTACTTTAGCTTTTAACTATTGTTTTCATTTCACTTGTATTTTACTTTTACTTCAAGCAAAAGTAAAAATCGAAATTTCATGTCTTTTGCTTTTACTTCACAAAATGCGAAACAACACTAGTTTTAAGCTAACATTTTACAAAAAAGTGATTCTTATGGATTTTAACTTGTCATCCAATCGTCTGTCAGTCTAAATGTCCGTAACTCCTCTTGACTTCATTAGACCGACTTTTAAATTTAAAACGTTTTTACATGCGTTAATTTTGACCTTTGGGCAAATACTTAGTTAAAAATATTAGTATTTTTATATAAGATACCTGGAAGCGAGTTGTTGTCACGTTTTAAACTATTGCCAATCACAAACTTGAACACATCTTGTTATAGTGATCTTTATAAGTAAAAAATTTAGAATTTAAGTTCTTAAAAAAATTTACGTAATCGTTTACTGATGTGTTGAGTAAACATTATTTATCTAAACTCTTTTTAATTATTGAAAATTGTATTCTTGTGATTGAAGATGTATACATTTTTTTAATTTTAAAATTTTTTCACTTTTACAGTTTATTTCAACTTTATTAAATTTATGTTAAGTTAAAATTTGATCGACAACGATTTATCAAATTGAAAATTTATAATTTCAAACAACTATTGCAAATACTAAAACAATTATTATAGAATTGAGTCAAATTTATAGAATTACAAATGTTCATACTTGTTTTGTTTTTATAAATATACTATACTTAATGTATTACAAGTAAACCTATAGTTTCTTTTTTATTACTTAATTAGAGAATTCTAAAAACTTATAAAATTTCGTCAAACATTATAATTAATTGCTTTAAATCTTGTTAAAAAGTAAATTATTTTACTAAAATTTTTAAGTTATTTTTTGCAAGTTATTATCAATATGTACATAGTTTTGCTAAAATAAAGCTAATTTTTTAATCTATATTTCTAGACAGACAAATTGATTTTACATTTGGACCGTCTTTCGTTCTTTACATCTGGCCTTGTGTCCGTCTGTGAGCACTAATTTATTAATAAATGTGTTTGGATCTTGGTTTACTTTTCAAAAGTTTTACAGTCTATGTTGCATAAGAATACGTATGGTGAGTAGATTTTTATTATAATAAGGGTAGGGAAAATCGTTAATTAACAATTGAACAAAATTGTTTCAATTCTAGTTATAAACAAGTTATTAATCCATTTTAATTTTTTTATTATATATTATTCAATGTACTCTATCAAACAAAAGTTGTTTCTGCGAATTCGGCTTAAGACACTCGAAAAGATTTCCTCCTTATTTTGCAATTACCTAAGTGTTCACTCTTTAGAGGATGTCCGTAAAATCGAAGACCATTTAGTTTAAATTAGTGAAAAAATTTTACTTTTTTGGCAAATCATATCATATTTTTAGATAAGTGCAAATTTTTGTGCATTTAGTATCTTTTATCCAATTTGAAAAATTAGTTTTAATCAAATACATAAACATTGTGATCGTTACGTTAAAATGACAAGGAGCTAAATCCAAGGGCTCTATAGGTTTGTGTTTTCTTGTGTATTAAGGAGTAAGTTGTAAAATAATTAAACAAATGCAAAAAGTAAAAATTTAATTCTGGATTTTGTTAAAAAACTAATAAAAATACTTGAAAATCCTGGAAATTCCTAATACTGTCTTATATTATCTATTATACAATGCTCCCAGTAGAGTATGGATGGAATAGAAAAAACTATATTTAATGTACAATAAAACTTTTTATATTATTGGATAATCTATGTTGATAAGCTTTATCTGATGCATTTATTATTGTATCTAAATTTGTGTTATTTAGACAGATAAAAAAGTCTCTCAAATTTGATTGAACAATTAGTCCTGTTTGATAATTGTAAAAATAAAATAGATTATGATAATGTTGTATTTTTAAACTTTTATTATATATTAAAAGTGTAAACTTATTTTAAAAAACTCAAACTAAATTTTCACATAAAAAATATAAACTGTAAAAATACAATTAATTAAAGATATAAAAAATAGGTCGAGTTGATCCAATTATACATTGGCTCGAATACTTCCTTTAAATTTTAATTTACCTTACAGATCTTCATTTTTTCTTTTTATAATTTTTTCTATGACATCATGTTTGTCAGACTTAAGTTTGACTAATGTCTTTTTGTTTCTACGGTTAAAATGAGGTTAAAATCCAGCAAAAATATTATCTATGTTCCACAATCTGCAGTTATAGGCAAATAACGTTTTATAAAGAGTAACAAGTGTTAAAAACTTTTGTTTCATAATGACAGTTGAAAAGGAATGTTAGCTAGATTTAAGTGGATGATTTAATAATTTTCAAGCGGTCCAAAGGGTAAAATCAAACAGGTTTACTGCTTGAATATGAAATAAAAATTAAAATAAATAATGTAAATAAAGTTATTATTATTATAAAAAATCATAAGTAATACAATTGAAATTATTATGCAAGATTAATATAACCTTACTTGACAATAAAGAGCTGTAATTGAACTTTTAATTTGATTTTCTTTGATTTTAAACTGCTTATTTTATTTTAAAATTTACAATTTTTAAGCATAAAGGAACTAAGTATTATTCACTTTCAAAACTTCATAATACTTGGTTGCAATTGTTTTTAAAAGGGGCAAATCAGGAAATTAAATTAGCAATTAGCAACAACAAAAATAACTAAAATTTAAGTTTTTATTGGTCAAAACAAAAACAAAATCTACTGGTTGATGTAGTGGAAAAAATGTATTTATTTTAGTTTAACGTGTTTAAACTAAAACGTTATGACACACCTCACTATGCTTTTAATAACTGTTTTGTTGTTAACTAGTCAACAGCTAAAATTTGATTGAATAAAAATATACTAAAACTCATTGATTTCTATTTATAACAATATAAAATTTTTAGTAAAACAATAATTATTAAAATTTGTGTTTGTTTGAAATTAAAACTACAAAAACGTTGAGAACAATATAAGAAGTTTATTGGCGTAAAGTGAATGCAAATATTTATATTCACTTCCCAAATTCAAATATCTGTACATTAAGAACTAATTTCAATGAAAGTGTGCGCATTACTAATTTCCTTTTTTGTTTTTATTTATTTTTCTGTTTAAGTTGCTTTTAAAATTGATTTTTTGAAATGAGTATAATAATATAGCATCTATACTTAGTTAATTTAAATTTATGTTTTATGTATGTATAAATGAGCTATTGGATATGACATGTCCGTTACTCTGCGTCTCTGTGTTGCGACTTTAATCGGGATAAAAAATGGCTAAGTTTGTGTCATAATTGAATGAAAAATATACAAAACTTGTCAAAAATGACACATTATTGTTTCATATATGTTTAAAATCAGGTCCAATATTTGGTGTTACACATCTTACTAAAACACGTTATGATAATCTTCGAAATATGTCTAAAAGAACATATTTGACGCTAACTCGGCAGTAGCTTAACTAAGAATGAATTTATATATCATAAACAGAGATGGATTTGCTTTTTTACGCGACTTAGTGTTCATTTCCTTATTATTCTTGCACTATGAAATCGTTACGCTGCTGTATAAAGCTTTTTGTTTTGTTTCATTTAGCACTATCAAAGCCTCTTAAGGTTACAAAAAATAAAAAGCAAATATAACACTGATCATAAACAATAACTTAAATTCAATTAATAACAATTTTTACAGTTCATAAAATTATTTATTTAAGCAATATAAATTCAAAGTTTGTTTTTTTGAAATTAATCGTAATAAAATAGTTAAACAACATTATATAAATTTTTTGGCATATCTATTTAAAAAATTATTCAAATCAAAATGAAGACTTTATAATTTTAGTTCTAGTTTTAGTACTTTTATTTAATTTTGATTTTGTTTTTAAATCATTTTTTAAATAAAAAAGTCAAACTATTTTCATTTACATTCATACATGACGTTAAAAATATTTTTGTTTAAATAGGTGTCAATTTGAGTCTTAACTATATCAACAAATATTATTTGTATTTCTATTTTTTACCTAAAATTTTATAAATTTTCTCAAAAAATACTCTTACAATTATGAAGAAAAAAAAATTTTATCTAAATATTATTTCATGAATTATTTATACAAACTTTATCAGTTTTGCAGCTTTGTCTGTCTTTATGACGAAGCTCCCATTTACAAATGTCAACATATGATGCGTTGGAATACTGACGGGCGTGTCCTCCATAAATCGATGGAAATGATAATTCTTCTACAAAAGTGTCTTTAAATAATGACAGTGGATGGTTACCTTCACCGGGAGCGAATGCTATAGCCGTGCTGTTGTCATGCCATAATGTCGAATTCGTTATTATATTGTCATGTTCATCCTATTCGTCCCATTCGGCAGCATAAATTTCTTCTTTCGTATCGTCTAGAAATTTATCTTCTTCATTAGCAATAAAATCTTCGATTTCATTAATTTCGCTTGATTGACCATGGTCGGTAATAGTAATTTTTTCTTGTAAATATAGTGGAGTTGAAATCAAATATTTAGCCGCGTTGTATATTACTGCTGGACGCACAGATTCAAACTTTTAATGTGATTTATACAACATTTTTCGTTTCAATTTAATCTGAACTATGTGTGTATTATTTAATGATCTCGGTAGTAAACAAACAGATGTGTCAACAGATATTATTACGTTGACTACATTACCTTGTAAACCATATTGTTTATCGATACAAAGCGGTCTTATTTGCATGAATGGTATTCGAGGAGAAACCATTCGTTCTTCTAGTGTTGTTAAGTTTTGTAATACACTAGGAATGTCATTAAAAATAAATCCATTTATCGCACTAAGTTTTGGTGTTTTATTCTGTATTATATCTCTGTGGCAAGTCTGGCATAGTTTAACTTCGGAGAAGACGGTAGAACACACTGCATTAAAAAATGATTGACTAACTCCTTTCTTAAAAAGTTTACTAGAATTTGATTTAGTTATTGATGAGGCAAACCACAAACCGTTGCAGCAGTCACAAATAACGGTAGGACCTTTTTTGATATTGTCCTCATATTGTCTGCGAAGATCATCAATATTAATTTTATCATTAATACTAAGTCTGGCTATGCTATGCGCACAAGTGTTTCTATCCTGCTCTTCGCGCCTTCTTTCAGGGTTTTGACGTGCTATTGTATGCGCGATCGTGTTTCTATCCTGGTATTCACGCCTCCTATCCGGATCTTGACGTGCTGTTGTATGCGCGATCGTGTCTCTTTCCTGCTCTTCGCGCCTCCTATCCGGATCTTGACGTGCTGTTGTATGCGCGATCGTATCTCTTTCCTGCTCTTCGCGCCTCCTATACGGATCTTGACGTGCAGTTGTATGTGCAATCGTGTTTCTATCCTGCTCTTCGCGCCTCTTTCCTGGATCTTGCCGAGCTATCTTTCGCGCACGTGTGCCATTATTCTGCTTTCTTATTTGATTTTCTTCATTCTCATCAATCGTTTTCTTTCCTTGTCTCGTTGTCGTCTTAGCTCTCTATTGTCCATGTTAATAAGTGTAATAATTTAATCAGCAAAATGCGTGACCTTTACTCTATGAAATCTAAATGATGAATGAGGTTAAATTTGTGATGCATTAACTGAAGTACATTTACAACAATGTAATTATATAAAGTAACAAATATTGGAAAAAACGGAATCTCCCATTCTGAAAAAACGGAATCTCCCATTCTGAAAAAACGGAATCTCCCATTCTGAAAAAACGGAATCTACCATTCTGAAAAAACAGAAACTCCCAATCTGAAAAACGGAATCTCCCAATCTGAAAAACGGAATCTCCCAATCTGAAAAACGGAATCTCCCATTCTGAAAAACGGAATCTCCCAATCTGAAAAACGGAAACTCCCTATCTGAAAAACGGAATCTCCCATTCTGAAAAACGGAATCTCCCATTCTGAAAAACGGAGTCTCCGATTCTCAAAAACGGAATCTCCCAATCTGAAAAACGGAATCTCCCATTCTGAAAAACGGAATCTCCCATTCTGAAAAACGGAGTCTCCGATTCTGAAAAACGGAATCTCCCAATCTGAAAAACGGAATCTCCCATTCTGAAAAACGGAATCTCCCACTCTGAAAAACGGAATCTCCCATTCTGAAAAACGGAATCTCCCAATCTGAATAACGGAATCTCCTATTCTGAAAAACGGAGTATCCCAATCTGAAAAACGGAATCTCCCATTCTGAAAAACGGTCTCCGATTCTGAAAAACGGAATCTCCCATTCTGAAAAACGAATTCTCATTTTTACTATTTTTAACCTATTTTTGACCAGTTTTGTTTATTTTATTGACTATTATTATGCCTATTTTGGACAAAATTATTTGCCTAATTTAACTGAATATCCCTTAACCTCAATAAGAATTTTGTTAATCGCTTAATTAGAATAAGATATCGCCTAAAGTCCCTTAATTAGAATTAGGAAATGGTAAAATCCCTTTATTAAAGTAAAGATTAAACTCCCTTAATTAGAATAAGAGTGCGGACAGACGGACGGACATACCCAAATCCATATATCTGTCTAAAAAGTCAGATAAAAAAAGTATAACGGGCATATTCAACAATAAATAATATAAAACATAAAACAGGCCATATTAGCAATAATCTTAATGTAGCTGATTGTTTTGAGTGGATTAAAGAAAAAACAAGAATGAACATTAGTAAAGCGCTCACTTTGACTTTAAATCTATTTATTGCTAACATTGTTGATTTCTATTTTTAAATAAACGCAACTTTTAATTATCATTCTTTGTCTAAAAACTTTATGTGCTTTAAAACATTGTTATAGATAGTACTTTATTGAATGTTTAGAATATTTTTAGTCATTCATAGTTTAGCAGTCGATGAGTTAACATCAAAATTCTGCTTATTGATACAATTAGGCGCGTGTCATAACGTGTTTTAGTATAGATAGTAAGACGCGTGACACCAAAATAAACTCATATTTTCACCGATATTAACCATTTTTAAAGACAGAGTTACAGGCACACGGACATGTTAAATCCAATAGCTCGACTTTTACAAAGTGAGCAAAAAATTGATATATTTCCCGCGAAGCGGGTTTCTAACTAGTATTTTAAAAAGATCTAAACTCTCGTTTTTGTCCAATTCCAATTTCAGTGATGGCATGAAAAACTTACTTAACTGACAAAAATTGATGTTTATTATCTGAACTATGAATCACTACTGCGACAGAATCTAATATACAGTCTCTAAAGCACTTTTGAATCATTACTTTTTAACAATACAATAAAAACTTTTTCAAATAATTTACAACTTTACTATTTTGGTTATAACTGACATTAACAAACTTTTATGATATTGTTGTCAAGTTAAATTAAATTATAAAATATTAAAAAATTAAAAAAAACCAATAAACTGTAAAAATGAAAAAATATTGATAAAATTAAAAAAAAATAAATTTTGAAAAAAACTGAAAAATTGAAAAATGTTTACATAGAGTGGCATTCACAGACGTATACGTCAAATTCAACAGCTGACATAAACATATTTAGTTCAAAGTCCAAAGCCTTTCTTTTTTAAACTAAAGTAACTTATTCTAGAAATGCAGTGTATTTGGAAACCTACATACTACTGAGAAGGAATATAGTTTTTAATAGGAATTTTGTTAGTGAATCTAAGTGATCACAAAAGGGCTAACAGTAAATCCAATGAAACGGATGTGATTGGTTTAAATATTAAATAAAATTTTCAACTTTTTCTTATTATTGTTAATTATTAATTTATTAGCATTAATTGAGGGTGAAAAAATTTCTAATATACATTAAATTAGTTCTATATCATATGCAACATAGAGACTGTAAATTTTATCAAAATAATGATTTTTATATTAAGTCAAATAATATCATCTAATTTCTTGGACGAAAGGTGCGGATGGCATTTTATTTACACTTTAGAAAATATAGTAATACTAATAGGAACCATTTTTGTACCTTTGCTTAAATTTACACGGTTATGAAAATTAGGAATAGATCATTACTATCGATAACTTTCAAAGCAATTTGATTTAATGATAACTTTATTAAATTCAAAATCATTATAAATCGTTCTTTCAATACTACTCTAACAATTAAACTTTAAACTGGTTTTTTATGTCGCTGTAATTATCAAATTAAAAACTATTACACTTTCACTATAACTATCTTATGAATAACAATCTGTAAAAGTATTTAACGAGAATCAGTTCAAAAGTTAAGCATCAGTTTCAACTGAATAACGAAGAGCTTTTAACGGAAATGTTGCATGAACTACTTTTATGTTGTTTATATATCTCAATTAATCAATATCAATGAGTGAAGAACTTGCATTGTTTGCATATTACCTGTTTATACCATTTTAATGGCTGTAATTAAACACGATAAAATCTAAATTTTAGAAAGAAAGTTTTCAAATAAAGTTCTATTCAAACATGGAGGCGAATGTTTAACAAAACCCTCGTTATCAACTACTTCTACGGCCTCAACTACAATTACAAGTGAAATGAATCAAAAAATGCTTCCAAACATGTATAGTACACGTATAAATAGTTTTAAACTTGTGGAAAAATTTAGGGTTGCAGTAGTTTCTGAATTGAGCACCTTTATCAGCGGTTTTAATAACCAAAATTTTTTATGGTTTATTTTGAATTTTTTCCACATAAAAGATTTACTTTATTATTTTTTGTTTTCTAAAGTTTAATTTGAATTGAAAATTTGTTAAGGCGTTATGTAAATCGAATAAATTCTATTTCGAATAATTGATTGTAGTTAATTATTTAAATGGAAATTATTTGATTTAAACTGAGGGCTTTTATAATAACTTTCTGTTTTAATATTTATTTTTGATGAAAGTAAAAAAATTTTTACTTTAGGCAAAATAATAATCATTTCGGACTGGTCATAAAGTTTATATTTTTTTACGTTTAAAGATATAAGTGGGACAATCTAGTAATCCCCTACTAATCAAGTATATATTTTCTGAGTTCAGATACTGCCTTATCTTAATGTAATACCAGTTAACTGTGTTTAAAATAATTTTATTATTGTTTTTACTTTATAGTGGAATCTGTTACCTAAACTATAGTTTTTATAAGTAATGTCGAACAATAGTATATCTAATACAAAATGGTAGTGAAGATGATTAAGATTATATTAATAAAAGGTTTTGAATTTCGCTATCTTGGCTACTAAACTAATACATTTGACATAATTGAGCTCTCTTTGAATGTTCCGATTTTGTTTTTAGCTCTATTAAAGCCTATCATGGTTATAAAATGACAGAAACCAATCTCACTACTTTTTCTTGGGTAATTGCATACTTAGGTAAAAAATAAATTAATTTTTGTTCGAATGATAAAAAATATCAATATCCTTTTATTGTTAAACAGTCTCTCATCCATTGACTGTTTTGGACCGTAAACCTTATCGAAATGTTTCTTTTTTCTGGCACAGTACTCAGCAGATCTTTTATTCAAACCTTTCCATTTTGCAAACTTATCTTTATAACTTTTTACTAACGCTTTATTTTTTAACTTTATTTGTTTTTTATCTGTGCCTAACTTCATCTGAAGAGCTTAAATGGCCTTCTTTTCTTTATTTGCTTGTCTCCTTCTTATGTTTCTGATCACTGCTTTAATTATATATGAAATCTGTTTAGAAGACATACTTGTAATAAAATAATATAAAACTTGTTATTAATTATAAGCACATAATAGAAAAACCATTATTAAAATTTAGCCTCAAATAAAAAACGAAATTACAAATCTTTACAAAACCCCTATTATAAGAAATCAGTGTAAATAATGTATTCTAAGAAATAAATGAAAACCCACTATCATAAAAAAATGTAAAATCTCTATTCTAAAAAATTGTGTAAACCCACTATTATAAGAAATCAGTGAAAAACCTCTAATAAATGAAATTAGAGAAAACGCTTTACTATAAAAAATTAGTGAAAACCTGCTATCATAAAATTTAGTAAAAACGTGAAAATCCTATATTATAAGAAGTTTGTAAAATCTTTTACTATTAGAAATAATTGAAAATATTTGAAATACTAAAGTCTTTGTTCCTTAAATGTGTTGTTAAGTTTTCAGTTAGCTCCTTAATCAAGGGCTCTTCTGAAAACTTATGCATTCTTGTTTTTTAATTCAAACAATCAATAAATTGGAAAAACATTGAAATCAATTTATTATAAAATCATTGAAATCACTTTATTAATATTAGTAATCATTGAAATCATTTAAAATCATCGAGAATAAACTAACAATAAAATATCAAATATTATTGTCAGTGATTATATACTAACTGAAACTAACTTTACAAAGTAAGATATAATACCCATTTACTAACTGAAACTAAATTTACAAAGTCAGATATTATGACCGTATCGATCTTGTTTAAAATTAAAATACTTTAAATATTTATAGAAAAAATGTGGAGAAATTCTTATTTTAAATTGTTATTACAAAAAATTTAAGATAGAAAAAACTTTATAATTTCACAAAATTATAATTTGATTTGTTCTGTAAAGCTATAAATAAAAGATAATCTAATTTAGGATTGGTTTAAAATTAGTTGATATAACGTTTTTCTAGCTATATCTTTTAAATGTTAAATTTTGCAATATATGAATGATTGGAATGTGAAAATAAAAGAAAAAATAAAAGTTATGAATTACCATTAATATTTTTAAAAATCACATATTAAAGTATATTGATTGCAATGTGTTACGTTTTGCAGTTTTTTATATTTTTACAATACGTTCGTTTTTCGAATATTCTATTTGAAATTCAGTTTAAATTAATCGAAATTAAAATTTTCAAACTATTTGAGTTTGATTCGAATTATTAAAAATGAAGCAACACCAAATTATAGAATATAATAGATTTTTAACTGACTAACAGATATGTTGATTTGGGTATACTGTCCGTACGTCTGTCTCGTGTGCACTATTTATGTTACTTAAAGGGATTTTTATCTTAACTTTAATAAAGGGATTCTATCTGATTTCTTATTGTAATTAAGGGATTTTTTAATTTCTTACTTTATTAAAGACATTATGACCTATTTATTAAGCTATTTAAGGGATTTAAAGGTCAAAATGTACAAAATAAATCGTCCTTAAATGGCCAAAACTTGGTCAAAATAAGGTTGAAACAACAAAAATGCTATCAAAAAGATCATAATAAGTGAAAGATTGTTATTAAAGGGGTGAAAAAAGCCATACTTGGGTCATAAAAGGCAAATACTTTACAAAAATAAGATTGAAACTTCAATGTCATCTTGCGTTTTTTCCCTAATAATAGTAATTTCTAGTTTTAAAATGGCAAAAAAAGCCAAAAAACAGGACAAAAAAGGCAAAATTATGTAAAAAACATGAACGGAAAATTCATAGGGAGCTCAATTTTCTTAGGATAATGCATATTTATTTAAAATAATTTCTTTGCCAATATAACAAAGGCAATTGTTTATTAATAAAAGAAATAGGTGAAAACTCATACGATATGAAATATCTAGGGATACACATATGTTGGCACATTCAGTTTTTTTAGTTACTATTATGAATAAAAGTTATTTATTTGTTAATTAAAGCTGTATAGGGATAGGTATTGCGGGACTTTGAAGTAATGGACACACAAAAATCCAGACACAGGGGCATCTCAATCATATATTGGAAAATTTTCAATATGCTTAAAAATTGTTATTAAAAAGTTTAGTGCACTACAGATATCGGTTGGGAGAGTTCTTTTGCTATATAGTGATAATCTAAAACAAGCAATTTGTGTTCAGAACTCGTTTTTATTTATGTACAAAATACGGGTTAAGAATTCGTAAAATAGGGTGCATATATGTCAAATTTACTATGCATACGTCAAATAGCATTCATCAAAGTTCGGATAAACAATACTTTATGATTAGCATACTTCCACGTATTTCTAATCACTAAAAACCAGTATCTCTATTCTGTCCTACAGTGACAAACATGTTTTTAGGGATTATAATACTATTCAAGTATAGCATCATTTATCCAAGCTTTGGTGTATGCAAATTGTCGTATGCATTTAAGCGCAACCTTTATTTTTAGATTTCACGATTTCCTATCGCTCAATCCTTTAGGTACGAATTCTTAAAGCTTAATGCCTATTATACATTGCCTCTAGCTCTCTAACCGATATCTGTAGTGCAAGACTGGTGATAATTTTTTATTTTTGTTTTATTTATTTTTAAGTTAACTTTTTATAAAATTGCAAGGCTATGCTTTTAACAGCCAAGTTTATATTGTTATGTAAATTAGAAAACTTTATAATAAATTTGAAAATGTATACTTTTAATAAGCTAATTCTTAGATCAAGCTATAAAAAACCCTATGAGTTCCATTTGAGTATTGCGAACTTTTCCAATTAAACAATTGATAATCAAGGTATAAAATGTACTTTGAGTTATAAAACCGCATTTCAAAAAGATTATATTTCTAAACGACAAAACCAAGTATTGAAATTTCTTTACTATGCTGATATAAACCCATTTTGACAATTACACAGTTTTTATTAAACACTTGCAGTTAAGTTGTAAAACGTATTTGCATCTATTTTATGGCAGATTATTATATTAGATTTACAATTTATTTATTTATTTTTCTGATAAATGTTTTGTGCGTTTTACATGCTCAACTGCTGTGTCAACTTCATTGTTACTAATATATTAACACACAGACTGATGAAACGTGTTGTACACAAATACACTAAATGTACGCATAAATTGATTATTAAGGTTTTATTTATGATAATATATTAGTCATTATATATATATTATTATAAAAGTCAGATATTATGACCGAATCGATTTTCTTTCAGCGATAACTTATTTTAATGAAATACTTTCAATAATTAATGATATTAAAATTAGCTTTTGTTTGTGAGTTTCATTTTATTCTCATTTTTTTATAATTCAAGATTAAAAGTTTAAAATTTTGCAAAAATCTTTCAAATACAAAATTTATTAGTATATTTTAGTTATATTGTAGTGAATTTTTAATTTCAAAGCTATAACATTATTAATATATATCAATAAAATTTAGTTTTGAACAACATTTAAACAACTTTATTTGAAATCCAATTGAATCCAACTGACACTAAACGGGCATTATAATATAACTACGGTATTATGAAACTATCTTGAAGACAAAGTTTAATGAGAAAATAATGAATTTTGATTTTGACTTTATATTGCAATGAATGTAATTATATATATTACACATATCTAAATTCCCTTATGTATTAGTAATATTTATTGTGGACAGGTTATTGTTAGTGATCACAATATGATACTGTGTTCGATTCTGTCAGAATGCATAATGAAAAGTTTGGTTAAATATAGTTGTTCAATTCAATCTTATTATTATATATTTAAACTTTAAATTATGTTAATGTTATTATCTGTTATCATTTTATTATACAATAACATTAATCTTTATGGAGAAGTTGTTATAATGGTCAATAGATGTCCATTTAGTTGTGCTTTGTTAGGTTCATATTTTTTTTGCTAGTTTTTAAATTCTATTTTAATATCAATGTTGTCCCATTGACAGTGATAATAGAACAAAACTATTAATTACTAACATCATTAGTTCCTCATAAAAAAAATTTATGGAAAACATATAGTCGTTTTTACAATTTTATTCACATTTATTAATTAAATTATGAAAAAAATTAATATCGTAGAGATTGACAAGTTTATTCAAAATATTTTTGTATTTGTGATTGTTTACAGTTTACTTTGTTTGTAATGAGTCTATTGACTTCGATTGGTTATGATTCTTGATAATATTGTATATTATTACAATTTGTATATTTTTACAATGTTTACATTAATCTATATAATAATTTTTAATATTTGTCAAATAATTAATGTCAGAAAATGAAATAGAAAGCTATTTGTAAATCTAGTAACAGCTAGATGTAATGAGTTTCATGTTTGGGCACAAGTGCTAATAAAAACTAGCTATGCGTTTAAACGAAATATTATTTATATTTAATTGGATTTATCCCTATTCGTCTTTTTCATATTTAAATTTAATTTAGATCTTTAACAATAAATGCCCAACCATTAATTAAAGTAAACATTTTCAGTATTTTTTTATAGATACGAAACTATAGTATGTGATCAAAACTTTAAGTGAGTGCACTATTATTGGAACAAAAAAACCGGCTAGTTTTAAATGTTAAAAAGAATTTTCAAATGAAATATTTACTATTCTGAAGAAAAAAAAAGAAAACTTGCTAAATGCTCTAATAGTTACTGACAATATACGCATAAGAAAAAAATAATTTTTCGCCCACTAAGTTTTTATCAGTAGTTTGTGAAATATTCATTGTATTTAAATTTAAATATAAGATAAATCTTTATTTTTCAAAATTGATCATCATAATAGCGTTCCATTTTCGAAATTACTGCTTTTACTAGTAATAAAATGGTTGGTTATTATAAAAAAAAGCGTAAGAGTAATCTCGAGGAAAATATCTTCAAAGTTATACTTCTGATAGTTTAAAGGTTTTATTTGCTTAATAATTCAATTTTAATAAACGAACAATAGTTTTAATGACCATTTTTGATACTTTTATCATTTGTTATTTACTTTTTTACATCAATTATACATTCCGTTCGTGAGTTGCCGACAAATAAGTTGGAAACGATAAAAGCTTAAATATATTTTTATATTCAATAGTGCATACTTTCATATAATAGTTCATAAGACAACACAACCTGTTGTTTTTATGTTCGCGCCTCATTATCCATACACTTGTTTATCATTTAATTACGAAGTATTTCATTCTCCGACTATCGTAACTCACTTTTTTCCAATGGTTTTTCATATAGTTACCAAAATTAACATTCTTCAAATAGCTCCACTAATCATCAGCCAGTTTGTTTTGATAGATTTAAGATATCTATCTTTTTTCGCCTATCGCCACTCTTCATTCATTCGTTCTCCTAAAAATAGTCTATCACATTCATGACCCGATTTAAAATCGACTGTTTTTTATTTGTCTTTGCAAACTTGTCAGATATATGGATTTGGTTTATGTCTGTCTGTCTGTTTTGGCACACTTTTACTTTAATTAAGTGATTTCGATCCTTACTCTAATAATGGGATTTTACCATCTTGTTACTTTAATAAAGGGATTTTAATCTTTACACTAATAAAGGGATTCTCAGCAATTTCTTACTTTAATAAAATGATTTTCACCAACTTCTTATGCTAAATAAGGGAATTTATTATTCAAAAATGACAAAATAAACGGCCAAAAATACAAAAACTATGAACAAAATTGGCTTTTAAGGGGTCAAAAATAGACAAAATTGTGTCGAAATAGGCAAGAAACTGATAAAAATATCCAAAATTTAGGTTAAAAATTGAATGGTATACACCGCTTTTTGTTTAAAAAACAGCAAAAAACACCACAAATCTGGCCAAAATATACAAATTTATTCAAAAATCACGTTTTCTTTGGTTTTCTAAAAGTCTGAATTCTAAATTATTCCGTTTTCTTTGCTTTCGTTCTTTATCTTTAAGTTTTCTAATTTCATTTTCTTTTAAATGTGTTTTCTCCATGTTGTTATCCATCTGATATCCGATATAAATATTATTCAAAATGTGATAAATTAAATGAGTACAAAATAATTTATTGTTTTTAATAAAATTTATGTTTATAATTTGAACTGTTAGTATAATGAATAAATATATATAAGACTCCTACAGTTTTCTAATACACAAACATAAAAGACTTAGAAATAAATATTATAAAAGACTCCTTTAAAAAATTTTAAGCTTGTTGTAATAGAAATTAGCAAATGTGGGTATTAATCACTCAATAAGTTTAATGACTA
This sequence comes from Phthiracarus laevigatus, assembly GCA_034700185.1. Taxonomy (NCBI): domain Eukaryota; kingdom Metazoa; phylum Arthropoda; class Arachnida; order Sarcoptiformes; family Phthiracaridae; genus Phthiracarus; species Phthiracarus laevigatus. Next base: position 478 of record JAQIXJ010001886.1, on the reverse strand, counting down.
ATGTAGGATAATAATAAAAACAGTTGCAAAACCTTATAAACAATGCCTTATTATTCTGTCGAAGGAGATCTGTCAAAATTTTCAATGCTCATAATTAACAAATAAGTATTTGAGATAAAACATGAACTGCGTTGGTTCATGAATAGTGTTTCAATGGTAGCAAAGGCTTATTGCAAATTGGTCAAAGAAGCTTCAGAGTCAGAAACAGATATCGCCACTGCCTACTCAACCAAATATAAGATCTTTGCCACATATCAGCTTTGTGCAAATTCCATCTGGTGGCATAAAGGTAACATAAGCTTAAGAACTTTGATGATTGGAACCGTTTTCTTATACCTTGACCTTATCATACTGGAAACTTGTTTTCAACCGATTTCTTTTCCACAACCATTGTTCTTTTTGGTTTGGTAAGTGGATTGCTTCAACTCGTGGTTTTAAGGTACCAAATTGGTCAAAGAACCTTCGAGGTCAGAAAAAC
>JAQIXJ010001885.1:0-18088 GCA_034700185.1 Phthiracarus laevigatus | reverse complement strand
TGGTATTGGTTTGGGAAAAATCAAACCATTGGCACCTTTACTGTAAGTTACTATAACATATGCTTTAAATTACTATATCTATAATTCGTGCGTTTATGCTATGAAGGGTGCCATAAAAGGGCTAAATGCTATTTTGTGACTGATTGAGCTCTAAAAGCTAAGTCGAGAACGATGCTAGTTATACAAAAGTATAGCTTTAGCTAGTTTTGAAATGCTTTAGCTCTCCACCTTTAAGTGCTCGAACTACTCATTTCAGGCGTCTGCCAATATTTCGTCAAAATTTCGTTAAAGTAATCTATTTATGATACGCTGTCAGTCGCTTAAACACATCTCGTCCACAAAATCTATAATACAGACGCATATGTGTTATGAACAACTCTATGAAACGTATTCTGGTTTCAATACTTTGCTATTGTTAACAAAAATTAACACTATATTTTGTTATCAACATTATTTAAAAGATAAAGTAAAAGCGGTGCTACTCGCCCATGAAATTATTTACTTACCTTGATTTTGTCATTTTTATGAAAAAATATTTCTTGTTGTATTAATTTTGTTTAAAAGTTTTTTTGTATATTAAAATATCCCATAATAACATTTCTTAATAATTACAATTTATTGATAAAAGAATTTTTAAGGCATATTTTGTAATTGTTAAAAATTATGAATGCTTAAGATTGTTAATATCAATCATATTTGAATTTAAACTAATAGATAATAAAAGAATACTTCATAAACATTTTAAGAATAAATATTCGCATTTTTTAAAATTTTTTGAGTATAAAAATCCGCTTTATTAATAATATATTAATTTATTAAAATTATTATTATTGTCTTTTATTATTAATTTTAATGAACAATATTGTAATCATATTATTGATTTTTATTAATGATTATTACTGATTTTTAAATAAATTATTTAAAATATTAATTGTTGCTATTATTGAACAATTAAACGAAATAAATATTTTAATTTCTAAACGAAGAGAATGGGAATTACTAGTTGTAATTTTAATTACATTTATTTTATAATAATTATATTTTACTAACTCATATATTAATGAGAGAAAACTCTAGCTCAAGAAAGTTAGCTTAAGCCAGCTCAAACTCAATATAGTTTAAATAAAAATTTTTATGTAATACGAAACTAAAAGCTCGTCACCTTTTGAGATTAAATTTGTAATCTTTATCGAAGAATGAGATGGTGCTGAATCTTGATGAAAGATAAAGTTTTTATCTTGGTTTAACTTTGGAAAATCTATTTTAATAAATAGTTTTAAGATATTTTCGATATAGTAATTGGAGATAATCTTAGCTCCTGGCACAACAAATCTTACTTTAGTCACATAATTTACTGATCTTCCGGCACAAACCATCACACCTCTCGGTTGGGTTTCCGTTGTATACATTTCACATATTGACCGCGTTTGAGACCTGCTGATATACTATATTCTAGTTTTTCTGTTAACATCAGAGAGGAAAAACAAGCATCGTCTGTAGTGATATCTTTTTTCATCTATCACCACGAAGAATCTTTAAATCGGTCTTGATCTATGGTACCTCTTTTCACAATGTTTTTCGGTTAGCTTGTGACCTCTTTGTTTTACGGCCATTTGTAAGTTTAATTTTTTGTTTTTTTTTGAGATTACTTGATGACTAACATTTAACTTCTTAACCATCTCATTAGTCAACAAACTTTTTCTACAATAATTTTTTGATTTTTTCGCCGATTAATATATTTTTTCTGCTGAAATTTTGAATGATTTTAACGATATAGCAATATTCTTCTTTTTAAAATAGCATATTATTACTCTAAATGACCAAATTATCGCTAAAAAAGCCTTAATTTATCCAAATAATTCAAGATATGTTTTAAGCAAAGATATGTTTGTTTTGATTAAACTTATTTTATTTTTAATAGAGGGTTATACATGTTGTGTATAGATATATAACACATGGGCCTATATTTTATCCTTAAAATTTATATAATAATAAAAGGGTTTCGTTTGATTATTTTAACGATTATAATTGATATTTTTAGTGTTTAAGATAGTTAAATTTCACCCAAAGATAGTATTTGTAAAAAATTTGTAACTTTTATGCTAAAGTCCATTCACTTTATCTAGTAAGTTGCATGTGTTACTGTCGTTCAATCAAACATATCTACGGAGTATAGTCAAATATTAGGTATCTTTTAGATTATGTCAATGCTAAACAAACTTCGAAACATTTAATCTTAAAAATTTTCAATGTAATTTGGTTTTGAATTTTTTTAAAATAATGAATACTATCACTTAAATGGCAGGTTAATAATGTTTACTAGCTCTTTAATTGCAGTTTCTTAGTATAAAGTACTAGCGTTTTATGTTCAGGTTTTAAATTAATTAAGCGTGTTTATGCATGTTTTTTATTGTAACCAAAATAAATGTCTTAAATATTTGTTTGTACATTTTAGTTTTTATTTCAGGAAAGGTCCATAATGGAACACATATGGTATTAAGGGAAAGGTCTACTCAAATTTACCCGATTTGAATCTTATGTTAATGTCTGGTTTCGTATGAACCTAAAATGCCGAAAAACATTAAAATTGAAAAATCGATTTTGTGGCCTTACCACAGATTTTTCAACTTAAGACATAAGACTATTATTGTTGAACTCAACTATGCTTAGGGATTACAAAAATATAAAAGGTTTTATAGGTCCCGTAATCTTCAGCCATGCTAAGTATTAGTTAAATATTTTATCCGAATGACTATTATTCAAATATTATTATATCGTTTTCCAAAGTAACATAAATATCTATTTTCATAATAATTATTAGTAGGATTTTTAGTATTTACCTTTAAATATGAAGCTTCCATTTTATTAAAACTAAAATTTTTTTAATCAACTTACATAAATTTAATTAAAAATTGTAAAAATTTTTATTTCAGATTGAACTGAACTACAGATTTCAGTGTGAGAGATATTTAAAAGCCCAGTGACACTGTATAATTGGTATTTGACTTTAAGAATTCGTAACTAAAGGATTGAACGATAGGAAATTTTAAATCTAAAAATAAATATTACGCTCAATGGTATTGTTTTTGTTTTGTGTGTGATAGAATCAAAACTTAATCTTTCGACAAAATGCATGCAAAGAGTGGGTAAGTGATGCTTTACTAGAATAGTTATAATCAATGAAAACCTGTTTGCCACTGTAGGGCACAAGAAACTTGTTTTCAGTGATTAAAAATACGTGTAAAAATACTTGTAAACAATAACTACAGATCCTTAGAGTTCATTTTTTCATAGATATACTTTTGTGCAAAACATTTTAGATATCAAACAATTGGTTTCTTATTACCAAATTCCAATAAAAATATATTTCTGATGGAATAAGAGCAGTCAGATAGAAAAACCGAAATACGGAATGCCCAAATCCATAGACCTGACTTTGGAGTTATTTAGAGGTTTATATTGTTACATAATCTAAAATAACAATTAGTATAAAACTTTTAGTGTAGATTTTTAGATGGCTTGTCCAAATCTTGGAAAGTTTCCACTATAAACTATTACCTCGCAATACATGCGATATCAAGTAAGAAATTTTTGAGACTTAGAAACTTATGTCTGATTCGACATAACATGACTCGAGTACAGTGAAAATATTTTTAATCGACTTACTAGCACTCTAAAAAATTTAGATAAATAATAATTATTGATATTTTATTCAGTTATGCCATCGTCTGAATTGTCTGTAAGATTAGACGGATTCATCTCTTCTCACAAGTACTCGATATCAGCAAATAAATCTCCAATTTTATTGGAATAGTTCTTCGTTTCTATTTTTTGAAATTTCTTGATTTAATAAATGATTGTAATTATCGTAATTACTACACATGATGCCACAAGTTTTGAATAAAAAAAATTAATTTTGAATTTACTTTCGAAAGATAAAAACATGCATGCATTTTGTAATGGATAGTTTTTGATCCCATCCCAAGATTGTTGAATCCAATCAACAACTCGGTCATAGGCTGCTCTCTACCTTTTTTTTTACTTTTTGTCAATTCAGAGAAATCGATGTTCTCTTTGCAAAGCCATTCTAAGTAAAGAGATCTTACTTTACTTTTGAACGAGCGATGAATGGCAACATCTCCTGGTTGTAACAACGGAGTACATCCAACAGGAATAACCAATATTTAAGTGCTACACATTTTTAAATGATTTTTAATGGCATCTACGTTGTGACATCTAGCTGGCTCAAATACAAGAAGTGATTATTTGATTTAAACAAATCCTATGTCATTCCCGAACGTTTTAGACACACAAAGTCTATCCAATCTCTCATCATTAATGCATCCAAACACCCAGACTTAGAAGCACGTATTATGTAATGTCTCAATAGATTTTTTTGGAGGATATGTTCTATTTTTAAAAATAACCATTGGACTTAATTAATGCCCATCCGCGAGAAATGCCAGAACAACAGTGAAATGAAAACTATCATAGCTTACAGTTTTGTTTACTCTATGATCATATGAATGGTTACCAATTATATCGAAATAAAACGGTACCTCATCCATACCACCGATATTATTAATTGTTATTGAATTTTCATAAATTACAGTATTTACAAATTTTTGAAAATTAATTGATTTCTTTCCTCATCTTTTGTCCATTACTCGTTATAACCCTATTACTGATGTTATAGCGTCACAAAATCGAGAGAAACAGCCATTTCTAGCGTTAAAAGTTGTGTTATGATTGATATCGCGATAAACTGAACGCGCTTTTTCCTGATTTTTCTCCGAATTGACCGGAATTTTCTTTTCGCACTTGGATTTAAACCAATCAAATAAGATTTTTTCCATACCAGGATAAAATGCAAATTGTTGTCGTTCGGTGTTATCGTTAAAGTTTACACGTTTAGTTGCTCTTATTCTCATTCTAGCGCTTTTAATTTTGCAATTATTTGGAACAATACAATTGTATATATATACATCGTTTGAAAGGGGAGTAAAAGAATGAGTAGAAAACAAAAATAACTTCTTATTCGAGATCTAATCTGCGTCTCAAGAGTTACAAGCGTTCAAAAATAACTCTTACCTCTAAGTGTTGTTAAGCCCACATTAATTTCTTTAGAAGTTTTACGCGCATTACATCCATTTTGATTGTAGTTTTATAACATTTAATTTAAACTCTACAGATCTATTTGTTTGAAGCCTTTTATTTCTATTTTATCTGAAACTTTGTCAGTATTTACATTATCTACACTTTCACATTCAGTTTCCTTTTCGCTAATATTTATTTGAAAAGAAGTGGATGGTATAGAATCCATTGTTTCACAAATTTAAAATAATATAAAATAATGAAACTTTCGTAGCAGTAGTTGAAACTATTTTTTGGCTACAATATTGTCAATAATTAGCATATAATAAATTGTGAATCTAAAAATAACTCCAAAAATATGGGGTAAAACTTGAGCTTACTCGCAATGGCGGGTATGGTGAGTTTTTGGCAAAAATTACTCCCGATTTCATCATACTTGATATGGCGAGTATGGCAACGTAATAATACGTTAATAAATTGGGTCATTATATGCAATTTTTCAAAAAATGCAACTCATTGAAATTTTTTAAATATTTTATTATTTCAGGAAAGGATTTTTATATGGGGTGTATGGTTGGATAGGTTAGATCAATTCCTATCCAATGTTAGGTTAGCGGCTTTAGTTTAACCATAAAAATTGGAAAACCTCTAATTTGAAAATTCGATTTTGTGTTAGAAACGGGCAAAATCCTAGGTTTCATCATTTTCATACTCGCATTGACTCAGGGAATCTTAAAATAGTCCAGTTTGCCTAATCCTTGGCAATCAATTCGACATTCTTACCAATATTTCTTAGTATGTTTCGAGAGTCCAAAATGTAAATTACACTAATATTAATCGTTATGTAATATTTCAAATTATCATCTCTTGCTTTTCTGCATAAATTTCTATTAGTAAACAGTATTTATGGCATTGATATATTTGAACGTTACGTACTGTGTATTACTTTTACTGTTTATGTAATGTTTACGATCGTTAGTTTTTAAGTATGTTTTTTGTGCTCAATTTAAACATTTTTATCAAACATTAATCTATATTGGTTTACTTGAACGTTAACTATTCATATTTATTTGAAAATCACACGAAAAATGGACTCAAAACGCGCATTAAAGGTAAAACTAAAACCAAATTTCAATTGAATCGAATCACTATACAGTATTTTCAACATTATCTATCAGTCGAGACAAATATTTAACGAATTTAGTAAAACGGAGCGAACAAAGTGGTTAAATAGGAAACAAATTAAGGCCAAAACGAAATTAGAATCACAACAATCGCACCAAATTCGGGAAATTAGCGCACAATTGGCTAAACTAAAGCAGGAATACAATAATTCGATAAAAACGGTTGGAATGGCGCACAAATCGGCGATTGTGGTCCAATCAAGTGATAATCGTGTGATTGAGTGCGAACAACGAAGATATGCCGATGTTATGAATAGAGCGAAACACGCACTGATTGCGCATCAAAAGACAAACATCGATAAACAACACGCACTGAAATGTTCAAAACTAAAAGCTATCGAAACGCGAAAACAATTAATGAAAAGTCGTGTCGACAAAAATATTGTGGACGATAACGGAAAATCTATTATTAGACAAATGCGGAAATTAGAATCGGATGAAAAACGGTTACGAAAACTTATTGACGAAAGACTAAAACAAATAAGTGATTCAGAAACTACGGTTGAAAAACATAGTGAATCACATCCACAAACGTCGAAACAACCGATTCTAAAGTCTAAGCGAACCAATAGTGAGCCAATTGTAATGAAAAATACGGACATTAAACAAATATATGATATTACGCTTAAAAATGATGCGATGATACAAACGGAAGATAATTCTCAAACCGATTTAATATCAAATATCGAGAAAACGGCAAACTTTGCTTTAAAGTTGTACGAAAAATTGAAATCGCGTGGAACTGTTGTTCGGCCGAAAAAGGTTTTTCGAAATATTGCGGTCAACACAACGCCTACAAAATTATCGGATAGAAGTATAACAATAGAGAATAACGCAGACTCAACCATATCGAGCGAAACTAGTTTTTTGTCTCTGCCTAAACTGCAGCCTCATTTTTTGTTAGAAACCAGTAAATTGACGAATATAAAAAAATTAGACATATCTGCGCCAATGGTTTCAGAGGTAACGCAATTGCCTGATCGTTCAATTGAATTTCATGAATCCAGTAAAGACAATGTCAGTTCATTTACTAATAATGATAATAACGATGATTTGGATCCATTATTGGATAGAATACAGCGTTTGAGATGTTTAATTGATGAAAAAGTTTGCAAGAATTCGGGTTTAAATGTTTTACAAAACGAAATCACTGTTAATGATTCAAATATGTTGTTAACTGATGACAATGAACCAAATATAAGTACACAATCTAGTAGTGCTATATTTCACAAATTAAGTACAATTATCGAAGCAGAAAATGAGAACACATCCGCTGATATAAATTCGACAAAAATTGGTTCAATAAAGAGTTCAGTTTCAACCGAAACGCACAAAGTTTTTGATTCTGAATCATTTAAACCAATAAATAGCTCGAACACATTACAGGCATCGTTGCCGTCATTTTCATTATCGAATGAAACATCATTTGGTTCGCTATCAAAATTTTCGGAAAACGAATTTGATATAAATCGTCAAAATGAAACGCTCGAGAGTTTTAATTTGAGCGATACTTTATCCGATATCGAATCGATATCTAAATCTGGTTTGAATTCGAGATTACATTCTTTGCCGAATCGTAATATATTTTGGAAAGAAGTTTTTGAAATGACCGGAAAGACTGTCGCCGAACCAGATATTGAAAATTTTCTTAAAAATAGTCGGCAAACCGATGAGGATTTCGAGACTTCAGCTAACGTTTCTGCGTTTAAGAGACGACACTCAACTCCTAAATGCCATTCATTGAATAGATTTTATGGAACATTAGATGATCTTGAAATCACATTTCCAGATAATTAATCTGTAATTTTTTAAAGTTGAAATTCAATTTTTTAATTGAATTCAAAATAAATATTTAACTATTTTTACTAAAGATTTTTTTGATTGATGATATAAAAAAGATAGATTGTTATATAAGTAGATGAAGCGCTATTTGAAACGTGCCAATAAATTGATTATATTCGCACTGAAACGGCTGTATAAACGTTAGGTCTGACAGACTTGCGCTTTGAAGAACAGAAAGAGAAACATTAGTGTTTGATGATATTGATATATACGGTATATATAAAAGCTTATATATGTGTATATAGATAGCAATAGTTAGAGTTATAGAGATAGAGAGAGAGAGAGAGAGCAAAGTGATAGACACACTCGCATTGAGAATAAAAAGATTTGTGGTTTTCGAATATTGTATTATAGAGAATAAAATGGGTTTATAATTATGCGCTGAATCGTTGTTTAGCATCGCGTTTCACATTACTATCTAAGATTGTAGATTGCAATGCTTTCACAATTGAAATGTAAATTAATTGAATGACAATGCTTTCGCAATTAAATATCAATGATCAAAATAGAAAGCATACAATAAGTTTAATTGGTTGGTCACTGATAGTAACAATAGCAGCGATTGTTTTAACTGTGCCGCGTGTTAGTGCAAGAAGTATGTACACGAATACAGGCTATTTGCTACCAGAAGATGATCCGCTATTAGTTCCCACCACTAAAGGTTTCGTTAAAGGAAAAACAATTAGTACAGTCACTGGTAAACAAGTGGACGTATTCTTAGGCATTCCTTATGCAAAGCCACCATTAGGCAAGAATCGATTCAAACACCCAAAACCAATAGATCCGTGGACTGGTATATTTAATGCAACCAATCAACCAAACTCTTGCTACCAATTAAATGATACGACATTTGGCCAACAATTCCCTGGATCAGTGATATGGAATGCAAACACGCAACTCAGCGAAGACTGCCTTACATTAAGTATTTGGGTGCCGCGACCGCGACCTAAAGCGTCTGCAGTTCTCGTTTGGATATATGGCGGCTCGTTCTACGCTGGAACCACTACGCTTGATCTTTATGATGCAAAAATATTATCTTCCGAAGAGAATATAATAGTGGTCAGTATTAATTATCGCGTCGCAAATCTTGGATTCTTATTCTTCGATAACGCTCGCACTGAAGCGCCTGGAAATGCGGGTCTTTTTGATCAGTTAATGGCACTTCAATGGGTTAAGGATAACATTGCCTTTTTTGGTGGAAATCCTAATAATGTCACTCTGTTTGGCGAGAGTGCCGGTGCTGTAAGTATCAGTTATCACCTGTTATCGCCTCTGAGCAGGCATTTGTTTAGTCAAGCCATTCTTCAAAGTGGTGCTGCAACAAATCCATGGGGTATTGGCGACCACAAAGAGCAATCACTTCGCGGATTACGTATGGCCGAAGCTGTTGGCTGTCCTCACGAACAAAAAGTTATCAACGATGTAATTGACTGTTTGCGTAACAAATCCCCGTTAGAACTTGTCAGCAATGAAGTGGGAAATTATGGTGTCGTCGATTTCCCATTCATTCCAGTCATTGATGGCACCTTTCTTGATGAAATGCCTGATGTGTTGTTAGCCAACAAGGATTTTAAAAAAACAAAAATTTTACTCGGAAATAATAAAGAAGAAGGATTTTATTTTATAATTTATCATTTAACCGATTTGTTTAAACTCTCTGAGGATGTCTTTTTAACCAGAGAAGATTTTGTAAAATCAGTGGAAGAATTGAATCCGTATGTGGGCAAAGTAGGACATGAGGCCATCATTTTTGAATATACAGATTGGCTTAATCCGGACGATCCAATCAAAAATAGGGACGCTGTCGATAAAATGGTCGGTGATTACCATTTCACGTGTCCTCTCAATGAATTTGCACACAAATATGCATCTTCGGGTAATGATGTTTATATGTATTATTTTACTCATCGTTCCTCGCAAAATCCATGGCCAAAATGGATGGGAGTAATGCATGGCGACGAGATTAACTATATATTTGGTGAACCACTCGATCCGAAGTTTGGTTATACGCAGGACGAAGTCGAACTAAGCAAGAGAATCATGAGATATTGGGCTAACTTCGCCAAAACTGGGTATGTGTTGCGTTCCGCCTATAATCTGCTTATCTCTCTGTTTTTATTTTATTAATGATTTAATCAATGCTATCTTAATTTGAATTTCAAACACTGTGCTCACGTTTCGCGCAGTTTTCTCTGCACTTTTATTGATTTGCATAATCTTAGCGCTTATCGTTAGCAATAAAATATATCTATTTATTAGCAACTCAAATGAATTGCGGTGTAATGAAGGCAATTATTTGTTTCACTACTCATTTTAAATTAGTTTACCCCAAAAAAATATAGGTTCTCGAAATATAAAAATAAAAGTTATAACTACGATAAAATTATAAGTTATTTTATTTGTTTGTTGCAGCTCTTGAACTGAAACTTATTCCCGTATAAACCATAAACACTTGCGCTGTTAATGTTAGAGCGCTTAATGAAAAATAGAATGATATTGGCTTAAAATATAATTTCGGTATCGATTGTAACCTAAATAAATAATCATTCGATAAAAGTTATAAGTTATGAAAATTTTTTAGAAAAAAATACTGCTGTTACGGTGCATATTATATTACATAAAAAAAGAAATAACAATAATCTTAAATGCGTATATAATGCTAGACGAATAGCGTTGAAATACTGATACCTTAAAATAATCGATTAATTAATTTTAAAAAAAACTTATTTCATGCACTCATCCAGACTTTTTGAAGTTATTTATTAGACTGTGCACATAAAATAATAATACGAACGGCGCATACTTTATTTCACGTTTAAAGTGTTTGCTTTTTATAAAATAGTTAATTTATTCATTATGTAACTAAGTATATGATATAATAATATAACTGCGAGAAGCATATTATATACTGTACTCTATATATTGTGAGAAGCTTACCAACTGTTTTATTTTGAATATATTCTTTTCAATTTAATGCTTTAATGCATTAGTTTTTTTGAATTAAAATCAAATTTATAAGTATTTTTTTAAAATATAAAAATGTATATAAGATTATGGTATATAAGAAACTTTCTATATTAATGCGAGCCTAGATATTTTAATGAGCTTATCTTACTATCCAAGAGAGTTTGGTAATTCTAGACTATATGTAAAATGCAAGCTATTCTGAAGGACAAATCCGGGTATGAATTTTTTTTTGCAAATTCAGATTTAGCTTTTACGCATTTATTACTTTTTAAATAACGGAAACGATACTTTTTCTGGCACTACTACAGGAAACTTGAAACAACCTTCAATTTAAAGATTAAGCGCTATCAAACATCAAACGAAAATAATTATGAAACACCCCAAACAGAGCTTATAAAAGAATAAACACTTGAAAACCTGAAATTATAAATAAATTTAAAGTTCTAAAGCCAAAACCAAACCAATAATTAAAACTAATATTTAATTTTACAGCTTTTATAAAATTCTTAGTTTTTAAATAAATATTTATACATAATTTCTCATGTTTATTAGAATAAATATCAAAGATAATTAAAGCATAATAAAAAACTTTTATGCTGTTTTTTTTGTCAAACTTGTTCCATAAATAAGTTATTGAACCTGTAAAGTACTAGCGCTTAAAAAATTAAACCGAACAAAATTGCTAAGAAACCCGTCGGGTAAAACTGAAATGTTGGCCAACACAATAAAAGAATTATTAAATAAATCGTGTATGCATGATATTAATTCTTTACGGTATTATTATTCAAAACGACCAAATAACAAAATAGTATTATATAATAAATTATTGCTATTACAACAATATATATGGTATAATAAAGAATGCCTAAACCTAACGATAAAGTAGAATATTATTAATTCAATTTTTTGCATATAAAATTTAAGTAAATTGCTTGATTATAACTTAAATTACATGTTCTTGCACTTTGATAAATTCGGACATCACTAAATAAAACATAATAAAACTGAATTATAAATCTAGTCGTGTTTCAAGATTAAAGCAAAATGCTGGCCCGGGCTCTATCTTGTCTCGTACTGAATATATATGAATCATGAATAGTAAATTTTTTAAAAATTTATTAGAATGATATTTTTTTAAAATTATTTTTCCATATCTGGCCTCTAGTTAAACCAATACTCTTAGTTTTAATTCTAGTCAGTGTTCAGCTTTGAAAGAAGAAATTGCTTTACTCAAATCTAACCTCTACTGTATTTACTACTGTTTATCCAGTTATTTTTTTATGCAAATTAACTAAAGTGTACGGTAATTTAAAAATCAGTGCCATCTAAAAACATTTGCGCAGCACAGTTCTTATAAGAATAATTATTTATATGTTTTTTTGTAGAATTAAATGAAGCAACTTTAAAACTTTTAATTAGAATATATTTTTTAAAATTTATTGTAAAAAAGTTTAATTTTTAAAAAAATAAATTTTAGTCGATTAGCAAAATTAACTTCGAAAATAATTTTGCATAATTACGGTGCTATTCTTTTTACGGGATACTTGATTACTAGTAAAAACGGGTTTAAAAGTTAAATGAATTTCACATGTTTTTAACTAAAATCCTATAATCAATTCCTTCAGTCCATTCGATGTATTAACAATGACGAAGATATACGCTTAAGATTCCAAACAATTTTAAAGCCTCAAAATTTTTTTATTGATTTCTGGATTTTTGAAATTTGCATTTTGCAACAAAATCGAAAAATATTTTATCATAGATTCAGGGAAATAGATTACATTTACATAAAATTTAAATACGAAATTTATTTGAATTTAAAATTTCAAAAGCAAAAAAAAGAAGAAAGTTTGAAGGCAATAAATTTAATAAACATTTGATTTAAATAATGCAACATTTTTCTCACGATTTCATATACTGTATTATAATTGACAATAGAAATCCGAGTCTGGGAAGTGACAATGTTTGGTCACAAGTGTATTGGCCGGTTCACACCGCACATGGAAGAGAGTATCTAACGCTTACAGTGAACAGTACAGCTATAGGTCGTGGCCCGCGAACAAAGCAGTGCGCATTTTGGCAGAAGTATTTGCCTCAACTTATTAAAGAGACGTGTAAGCATTTTCGGTTTGAAATTATGATCATGTGAAACATTTTGATTAATTTAATTTCCTATTATTTGTTAGCGCTTCAAACCAATCCTAAACCCGCATGCAAACCAAACGGCTCCACTTCGACACTCCTTCTCCCATCAAGCCTTCAATTGATCGCAACGAACATAGTAGTCGTCGCTTTGTTGCTACTAATCATTTAATTAAAAAAATATAACTTCCAAAGAAATTATATTTAGTGCCTAGAAATTTAAAAAAAACAGACTATAGTTAAATGGCGTTGATGTAAACATTTTCATCAGCACATCATTCAAATATTAACTATAATTAGAGACCGGAAAGAGTCAGAATCAGCTTTTAATTCTACAGCAATCTTTAATATATAATATATATATACTGTATATCAAAGGATCCTATTTTCTATTCTCGGAAACAGAGGATGAAATGAGAAACTGTATTTATTCTAAATATTTATATTTTGAAAGATCAATCAAAAAATGGGTTTAATTAACCGAACGAGTATGCAAACTCAAAATAATCCGTTGGTTTTTATTAAAATTATTTCAACGATTATCAAAATAAGCGAGAAAAATGTTTGTTAAGAATTGTTATTTATGCAAAAAAGTCAAGTTGAGATTAAAAACTATATATCACTTTGAATTTGTTTACTCGTTCGAATTAAAAGCATTTTATCATATTTAAAAATTATAACAAAAAAATGAAATCGTTTAATGGGAAATTGAATTTCATAATTTTATTGTACACGTCAGTACTATTTATTAGATTTTGCGGAAATCGTATATAATGAGTAATTTAGAAGTAAATTCTAATTGGCTCGCATTTCGCAATTGACATTCCCATTAAATACTGGATCCTTTTTCGATTTCTAGTAAACATTGAAAGAGTATCCAACATAATACTTTTGGTTGTGTTATCAAAGCATTTTAATTGCCTTTAAGCTGAACATCGTAACAAGCAATGTGTCCCAACGCTCGGTTTTGCTAAGGTGTTATTTTAACCCTAAATTTTTTATGAAAATTTCCGATAATTTTTGGCCAAAATGTGAAATTGAAACTTTTATTAATTTAAGTTATTCTTTAGTTAACTGAATATATGCAATAAGTATGAATTTTTCTGATTGCAAAAAGAACATATTAAAAACTTAGTTTTATTATATCAATTGCCCGGAATTTTTTGATTTAATCAAAATTGCATTCGCTAGTATAACGGGCTTTGGAACACCTTGTTTAAAGTCATTGCCAAATTTACATCCATTAAGGTTTGTAAGTATTAACGTATAACATTAGAACTAAGCTAACGTTTAAACTAAATAGCTTTTAATGCTATTTTGTTGACTACAAATACAAAAAATAAAAAATTTAAGCACTCATTTACTCAAAAAAAAGTAACTCACATTTTAGTGATTCGCACAAATTCTAGATAATTATTGCAACAATAAAGCAATAGTAAACTAAATTATGTGTCACACGTTTTGTTACACAGTTTGATGTGAAATAATTGTATAAATTACTAATAGCATAGCTTAGTATAGATTCGTAGTTATATTCTACCAGAATAGACAAACCAAACTTTGATTTTGTCCGCAAAACAAGATATTAGCTTTGAAAAGCTGGTATTAAATCACGGAATAATCAATAGATTATTTATTATTAATGCGTTGCTGTTATTTATGGTTTGCAATCAAATCATTAGATATTTTCTACATTACTGTCACTAGCTTTGAGTCACTACCCATTAATTAAAGATTATTCAAACTCTTTTATTAAGGGAATAGATTTAATCAATTTTAAAAATATAAATTCTTATTTCGAAATCTCGACTTTAATTTCCAAAATAAAATTTTTCACTCGTTAAAATGAAATTTTGTAGATAACCTCTGCACTTTTTTGTGATAATTGTTGATTTGATTGATATTAATTTTTTTATGTACACTAAAAATCATGAATTTTATTGTAACGGAAAAAATCAAATTTTCTTTCAACTGTAACCGAAAACATTTTTGTTTAAAACTGGTTAAATGTTATAAGCAATTCAATCAACTAAAATACAATGTTATTGCCATACAACACATATTTTTAAAACATTAATTCACATTAATTTTAATGGTATTATTTTATTCGTCTAAATTCAAGATTTGTAATTAATTACATTATTATTATTATATTATTATTATGATTATTATGTACAGTAAAAGTTGTAATTCAAGTTATGCATTTCAAATAATTGATTTAAAGTTAAAGAATTCCTTGTAATAAACTGAACTGCTGTTGAGATTGTTCTTGTCGTTCATTATTCCGGTTATTTAGTATCGGTTGTTGCTGTTCTTGTTGTTGTTGCTGCTGCTGTGGCAAACTAAACCCTAATAAACCTCCATTATTATTCTGACGCTTTATATTATTTTTTGGATAACTTTGTTGGATAAACCGAACATTAGCTTTAAGTCCTCTGCCCTTCATTTGATCATCGGCTATGATTATAATAATAAAATCCCTTCCAGACGATTTCATTATAGTTCCTGCCCTTATTTGTTCGCCGCAATATCTAACAAAATCAATAATGAAGTTATTTATCGGACAAGACTTGTTTGGATTAACCATAGTGGCAAACACTAGAGTGTTCCAAGTAAGAGTCAGTTATAAGGGTAAACTATACCGAATTGTAAGCACAACATTTGAGACCTCGAAAACTAAACAAATTTAATCTGTTACAAATTTTATGAGGTTAACATACATTGTTCCCGTGTATATATCTTGCGAGTTCCTTATTTCTACGGTTTCGAACAGACACTTTCCTTGAATGGTTGGCTTCTCTTCTCCATCATATGGCGGACAAAAGCTAAAATCTAGGAACTCAACGGATGCTATATAATCTTCGGGAGCCACGATCCAAAATGCGCAACTTTCGAATTCATTTTTTCTTTGAGGATAATTAGGCGTGAAAATTGGTCCTAAAATTATAATTTTAAGCGTTAAATATCTCTCTAAGAAATTATAAACGAAATTATTTGATTTACTACAGTGAAAAATAATGATTAATCTAATAAATTTTAATACCATACTCTTCGTTTGACATTGATTTTCTGGGGTCTTAGTCACAAAAATAATCTGAAAAAACGACGAACGAGGAGATTACCAAATTTATAAATTAAAATTTTAAGAGTTTAGAGATACGGCAAGTCGACAACTGTCCTACTCTTATACATCATTTAGCGCTTTCAATTAAAATTTTATTTTCGGTTCACGAATAATTTAGACATTATTCTCAATACACGGTAAAGTGGATATACTGTAGTAAGTGTGCTAACGAATGCATGAAACGCAGAATAAGGTGAGTTTCGTGTAATTTATTTAGAATAGCTCAACAACAGCTACGAAAACGCTTGAATATGTTTATAATTTTTTACTGTAACAGCTTTCTTATATTGATTTTTTCTAGAATAAATTTATTGACATACTACAAGTATATACAATATTTTAATATTTGTGAAAATATTTATTTTGATTTATTATCTAAATTTGATTTTTCTCGCGTTAAAGCTTGACATTATAAAAAATTGAAAATATACCTTCGTTTGTGATATTTCCTCCACATTTTTGAGATCCATAATAAGATTGATCGACAGATATAGAATATTGACATAAATCACCGTAAAATCCTAAATTTTAATGATATAGAAGTTAAAAACTCTACTTTTAATTGGTTAAAATTAAAATTAAACAAAGTGCTGTTTGAAAGTTGGTATATGTTAATAAAAAAGTTGATGTATGAAAAAGAAATATTCACAATCGTTAGATTGGTTACATTGCACTCTTAGAGATGTATTGTTGTAATTTTTTTATTTCAAATTTTTTAAGTATTTAATTAAGTTAACATGAATGGGAAATGTGTACACTATTGTATTCTTAAAACTAATTAATATAAAAGTTTTTAATTATGTTAAAAATTAGCTATATTTCTACCTCTAAATGTGCAAAATAGCCAAGAAATATAAGTTTAAGTTACCGGTAGTTCTATTTTTGCGAACAAAACTAAGCTTAAACTTTAAGCTTAGTTTTGTACGCAAAAATAGAACTACCGGTAACGGTAGTATATATAAAATATACAGCGATACAAAAATTAATTAACATAATAATTTTTTTTATAAAACTAATAAATACAAACCTGGCGGACACATGCAAAAACAATACTTTCCATAGCCACGATAAGGTGATAAATATCCCATATTTTGACATTTTGTGATGAAAAAATTTGGACATTTTTCTAAAAAAAATATTCAATCTTATTTTTTATTATGCCTTTCCCCCAAACAATAACAGCAAATGGATGCTCAAACTAAGCTCGATATATAAGAATATATCGAAATAATTATAATACTCATTAATAATCCAGGATTAGTTTTCTAGACCCCGAACAAGGCTACATTGTTTGGCAAATTTAAACGGCAGATATTATTTAAAAACATAAATTGCATAGTTCTAGAACAGAACACGTTCAATGTAATCGCTATTTTGGTTCCAACGGATTTGGTGCACCCAATATATTTTTGCGTACCTCAACAAAAACTAAAAAAAGGATAAATAGGTACTTTTAACGGAGCAGTAAGCCTGTTTTCAGAGCCTTCTATTTCTGACTTCGAGTCCCATATAAAGGCGAAATTAATAAAATTATATTCTAAGTTTTCTTATTTTTTCCTTATAAAATAAAAATTAATTTAACTTATTACGATGCCATAGAAAGTTACAGTAACTGTACATATTTACTTTTTCTAATTTAAAACTTAATTAATGTATTGCGAAAATAATAATTGCTTTAAATATGTATTACGGTTCTGTGAATCTATTTATTCGTTAGCTTACCGCTGCATTTATA
>JAQIXJ010001884.1:0-18089 GCA_034700185.1 Phthiracarus laevigatus | reverse complement strand
AGTTCTAAACACAATTTAGTAAATAAAATGTGGAATATTAATAGTCTTACAAAAGAGGTTCTTATAAATAAAGATATTTGTTTGAATTGGTGTTTGAATAGAGGTTTGTTAAATCAAAATATTTATTGTAAAATATGTGGTAAACAAATGAAACTCTATTATCCAAATCAGTTAAGGATTTGTTGTGTTGGAGGACACAAGACTAATCAATCTGTGAAATATAACTCTTGGTTTGAGAAATCCAAGTTAAAAATGGATCAAATCTTATTATTAACATATATGTTTGCAAACAATCTCACAAAATACGATGACATTAAAAGGTATAGAGAAGAAAATAAAAGTTAATTATGAACAAAACTCAACAAAACTTAACAAAACTTAACATAATATTTAAAAGTTCATTTAAACTTAAACCAAAACTAACCATACCTAACCTACGCTAACCTAACTTAACCTAACCTTACCTAACCTAACCTTACCTAACCTAACCTAACCTAACCTAACCTAACCTAACCTAACCTAACCTAACCTAACCTAACCTAAGCTTACTTAACCAAACCAAACCAAACCAAGCCTAATATAACATAACACAAACTGACTAAAATTCACACAAAAAATATTTAATTCTCTTTGATATTTCCTCGAGAACAAATGAGTTTCCTTAATTTCCACTGTTTAAACAGATACACCAATTGCGTGAGTTTTGTTGGATAAAATAAAAGCACATACTTCTCCGCATAAAAGTAAACTCAGATAATTTTTCAAAATCAATGTCCATATTTAAATAAATTAATATTTTTAAAACGTACAAATAATTACTAAAAACAAATAATTATTAGAATCCGCTCAAAATATATAATTTATTGTTTTTTTGTTGCAGCGCATTCTATATTATAAAGTTTTATAAAACTTTTTTAACTTAATTCATTGTTGAAAAAACTCCCACTTAAAGTTTACTCTAACCGTTTATTGTTGTAGAAAAATAGTTTTAAGCCATGCTCAAAGTTATACATATGAAAATATGGACAATTATTTAAGTTAATGAAGGTCTTGTCAATGAAGTGTTTGCTGTTGAGGAGACGGTTATTAGTTTTTTTATTTCTAATTTTCCGGTGATAATCAAAGCATTAAGATTTTCATAGAAGTTTTCAAACCAAAGATGAAAAACATGCAACAAAAAGCGGTCTGAATTGTTTTAAATAATTTTGTAATAAAATGTTATAGTATTGTTATAATTATAATAAAATGTTAAACACGTGATATGTGATATTAATTTCACTCGTATCCACACACACAATTACAATTATATGTAATAATATACAATTTAGGTAAGTATTGGTAAAAATAACGTAATCGACATTAAAAATACGGTTGAATCGGGGTTTGTGTGTACTGGCCAAACAGTAGGTCACGCACTCAAGTGAGGTATTAATGGACTCATCTCGACCCCCTCAGTCTATTATAACCGGGTTCGACTAGATCTGACCACTGCCGAACCTGTCCGTGGCCAATTCCCGAAACTCAGGTGAAGGCCCGACAATTGATATTTCGTCGGACGCGTCTCTATGAAAAGAGTTTTTTGAACCAACCCACACCAACCTCCGTCTTTCATATCCCGAATTATGGCCTAATAACCTATTTTATATCTGACTTTTTAGACAGATATATGGATTTGACTATTCAGTCAGTCCGTCTGTCCGTCCGCACTCTTATTCTAATTAAGGGATCTTAAACGATATCTTATTCTAATAAAGGGATTTCCATGTTAATATGGCCAAATAATAGGCAAAAATTGTCATAAACATGGTCAAAAAAAGGCAAAAAAATTGGTCATAAATTGTGAAAAAGTGTGTAAAATAGGCAATAAATAGATAAAAATTGGAAAATAAGGCAAAATTTACCAAAAAAAAGGCTAAAATTGGGAACAAAATCTCCCTTTTTTTATATGAAAACAGTCTTATATAGGTTAAAATTAGACAAAATTGGTTAAAATCTGAATGGAATATTCCGTTTTTATAGTAAAAATTTGGACAAAAATGATAAAACTCGGATAAAAATAGCCAAAAATCAGAACGGGATATTCCGTTTTTATAGTAGCAGTTTGGACTAAAATGATAAAAATCGGCTAAAAATAACCAAAAATAAAAACGGGATATTCCGTTTTTATAGTAAAAATTTTGACCGAAATAATAAAAATCGGATAAAAATTGACCAAAGGTTTTCATTGCAGTTATAAAGACTATAATTTTAATAATAGGTTTTGATTATTGGATTGTTTTATGTAAAGATATGAAATTATAAGTAAAAATTCAATTTTATGAAAAATAATACAAACGAGAGCAAATGGAAGCGATCAAACGGAGAGAGCGAGCGACCATATACTAACTGAAATTAACTTTACAAAGTCAGATATTACGATCGTATCGATATTGTTTATTTTTATATTTTTTACATAACACACGCCTTCCAAGCTACTGACATGCATTTTTTTAATGGTTTTTTATTGAATAGATGTTCCAATTTATTTTTTGTGCATTTTATGGTGCCGATAGCGTTATCAGCTCCATTAGGTATGGAAAACCAGTCATCTAATATTTTAATGGCAGTATTATGTTTTTTGTTTATTTTACTACTAATTTAAATGATGGCTAGGCGTAGACGGGGTGAAGCAGCGGCAGGTTTAGATGGTGATCAGGCATTTTTAGCTAATTTCTATAATGAGTTAACGTTATCTAGATTTATATTAAAAATAAACAATGAAAATTCTGTCCTTTGATATTGCCAGATAACAGGAATATTACTAAATGAAACAAATTCTCCTTCATTTTTGTACAATGCATCTCCAAACAAAGTGTAGAATAAAGGTAGATAGAGCTAGAAAATGTTGTATAGATATTGTTGCAATTTAAATGTTTGCACTGTTAAAATTTCTCCTACTATACATATTTGGTATTATAATAGTCATTTAAGTATTAGTCAAGGATTACATGTAATTTTGTTTTTTAGCTAAATTAAGCTGCAATCAAACAGCCAGAGAAGTTCATATATATACAGAGACAATTACAGATTTGTTTAGTATTATTAAAGAAGTTTGTACTGTTGTTATATCGCAACCTAAAAAGTAGGAGGAGTTTATTAGGATGAAAATGGGCAAATTTTAGCAGATTTTGTTGAAGTAGATGAGTCAGTTATTAGTCGTAGAAAATACAATAGGGGTAGATTATTGCATAACCAGGTTCAGGATATTTGGGTAGTAGGAATAGCTTGCAGAAGAACCAAAGAATGTTTCATGATTCAAGTTCCCAACCATCAATTTAATGCAATATATTATTTGTTAGATAAGAGTTGAAACTGGCAGTAGAATAGTATCGGATCATGCTAGAGTTTACCAGAATATTTCAAACAGAATAGGTTTCCAACATTACAGTGTTAACCATAGTGTCCAATTTGTTATAGATACCAATTCCGATATTTATATAAATACAAAAGAATCAAGATGGGGTGCTCTTAAACGAACAATTAAATATTATAGGAACAAAACATTTTTATCCTAACACTTATCTAAGTACTTATATTGGTATCAATTTTTAAAACCACTTTCCGGAAAATACAGTTTAGGGCAACAGTTTGAAAGATTCTTTATCGACATAGTTAGAGATTATCCAGGCCCAGATCCAACAAAAATACCATTAGAATTATTAGAGGACGACTGGGATAATATTGTATAAATTTATGTTTAATGTTTATTAAAATAATAATAAAATAAAAAAATTAATGGCAATATTATTCATATTTAAGTCAAATCAAATCAAAATATTGTGATATGTTTTTAATATAAATTTTATAAATTGTTTTATTCAAAATTTTAATACTAGTTTTTGTTTTTTAAAATTTTAAAGGGTTTTTAATAAAAATTATTTTTTAATTAATTTGTTTTTAAGTTTGGTTCAGTATAGGGTTTGGGTGAGTGTATAAAATTACGGTGGACCTTATCTGGGGGTTGGGTCACCTATTATAATACATTACATCGATTATTATTTTATAACTTTTAAAACTCAATTACTTTCTTTAAAATACCATTTAAATGACGATTTTTGCTTGATTTAAAGTTTCTAATTTAAGATCATTTTTTAAAATGTAAAGTTGTAACAAAATTTTAATTTTAAATTAACGTATGATTGAAAATCAGATAATCACCGTATTATACTAAATAAAAATGTGTTTGTGCTAATATTTTTAGTTTCCATTTAATTTCCATAACATTAATAATTGATTTTGTCAATCATTTGTATCAAACATCAATTCAATTGTCATACTTTAAATATATATTTTTTTCAAACACAAGTTATTGAATGTGTTGTCAATAACACGTGTTTTTCCAATTATTTAATAATAACAGCAATAGTCTTCCAAATGTTATAATGGAAGAAAATAGTGATTATAAATTAATAGTTGAGGGAAGCGCTAATATATACACATCTAACCACGTATTCTATAACAATGTACAACAATTTAATCGTGATTTCAGTGTACTCGCTATCAATACATTCTTGAAGAATTGTAATCAATTCAACAACAATACCAAACATCCATGTAATCTGGAAAACATCAAAATATTGGATGCATTGTCAGCAACTGGTTTACGATCCATTCGATACGCAAAAGAGTTGACAATTACAGATAATACCGAAATAATAGCCAACGATATATCGAAATATGCCATTCAATTGATTGATAAAAATATATTAAACAATAGTGTGGAGAAATTAGTGAAATCGAGTCATAGTGACGCAGCTTTGCTCATGTATTTGAATCGTAAAACTCATAACAGGTTTACTGTTATCGATTTGGATCCATATGGGAGTCCATCGCCATTCCTGGACGCATCCGTCCAATCAGTGATCGATGGCGGTATACTTATGGTGACGTCAACTGATATGGCAGTGCTTTGCGGTAATCACAGCGAAACGTGTCACGCGAAGTATGGCTCCATTTCGTTAAAATCGAAATGCTGTCACGAACTCGCGTTGAGAATTATTCTTCGTAGCATCGAATCTCACGCAAACAGGTATGGAAGATATATTGTGCCACTCATTTCGTTGAGCGTTGACTTTTACGTGCGAATCGCTGTTCAGATATTCAGTTCTGCGTCAGAAGTGAGAAAGAGTGCCAACAAATTGGCGTACATTTACCAGTGTGTTGGATGCGAATCGTTTGAATTGCAACGACTATCTATTCCGAAGAACTTATCGAAAGAAAATGTTGATTTTAAACCAGCAATTGGACCAATGGTTGATAAAGTATGCAATCATTGCGGCGGTAACTATCAAATTGGTGGACCAATTTGGGCCCAAAATATTTATTCAACGCATTTCGTTGATTTAATGAAGTCTGAATTAAATAATAGTTGCAATAATTATGAGCAAACGTTTTCAACTTATAAAAGATTGAATGGTATGCTACAAGTGGTGAGCGAAGAATTATTAGATTCTCCGCTTTACTATTGTTTAGACAGATTTTGTCGGGTAATGCGATGTACAATGCCTACTATGAAGCTGTTCAGGTCAGCCATTCTTAACGGTGGATATCAAGTGTCTTATTCGCACGCAAACAAACTATCTATTAAAACCAATGCGCCAAATCATTTCTTATGGGATATATTGAGAGTATTGAAAAAGAATCAAACAAATAATGATAAAATATCTGTGAACACTCCTGGATATCATATTGTGAGCAAAACTATAAATAGTCAAATATCATTCGTTATTCACCCAAACGCTGAGCCACTTTCGAAAGGAATGCAATTATTGCGTTATCAGGTAAACCCTGATCCCAATTGGGGACCGAAATCTAGGCCTTTTCGAATGGACGACAAACGGGCAAAAAATCAAGGAAAAAGGAATCGTAATTCGGATGAACTGTGTTCTACAATTAAAACTGCTAAAAAATCATAATCATTTTAATTTTAAAATTAAAAGGCGAACGAACATTCAAAATGAGCTCACTTTGATTCTAATATTAATTAAACTTAATAGACATGTAAATTACATTACCATGTATTACTCGCCATAGCGAGTAAAGCGAAAAGGGATCAATTTTTTGGCCCAACACTCACTTTACTCGCCATCACGAGTAACCATTCAAATTTTAATAAAATTGTTTATGACTTTCTCGCCATTTAATTTATTTTTAGTTTTTAAGACAATCTTGTAAATGTTGATGACTCCAGAAGCGCTCGTGAGGCTCATATGAAGAAGTAATTTATGCAATCTACTCATCAATACGTTTGAAAAAATATACATATCACCAACTGTTCCAATTGATCCACAATAATATAAATAATTCACATTTACAGTCTAATATAAAGTATTCGCAAAATAGCGTTATAGCACTTATTTTAAAGAAAAACATTAAACCAGTTTTAAAAGTAAGATTTTTTCCATTTTTAATTTTTCGATTATCTCTTAGAAACAAATATAAAATCTTACCATAATTATAAGCTAATACCGTATCAGTCTTATAATATAATAAGATGAATATATACTGAATATGATGAATGTTACAATTTCACAATATTTACCGGTATAGTGTTTTGATTTATTTATATTCAATTTTATGTTACATAACAATCTCAAAATGTCAAATTTATTTCATACATATTTCGGATATTTAAGTAATAAATTCGTATTGTGTTCGATACAATCTTACGTTAAAATTTTTACAATTAAAAAATAACTTTAAGCTATAAATAAAAACATTTTAAATTAATAAAAACTTATTCAATTTTTTCAACAGACTAATGGCTATAAAAAATTATTCCTTATAAATACGATCGTTAAGATGACTTGAGTTAGAATCGCGAATTAATATTAACAAGTGGCCAAATGTGGTGAAGTTGAACCCTTATGCGAACAAATAGGTATTATCCTGTATATGATAGCAGCGATGAGATGGAAGAATCGTTTAGTCCAATTAAAAGGTCTGATATGTGTGAGCACACCGTAGAATGGATGCAAATAATCTGTAAACTTAACAGTTAAGGAAATCTAGAGTTTGGCATAAGCTTATAATCATAATCTAAATAAACATAAGTTATTATATATAGTTTTAACGTTAACAAAAGGATATAATACTGTCCAGGGCTTGTGTCCACCATTGATGTAAAGAACATAAGAGTAGCCATCTCTGGCTGTACTATCTATTGAGTAATAAAGTGGTAAGTATTGATGTTTAATGAAATGACGATTTTCGTAGAAACGAATGGCAATCGTGTTTGTGGTCAACACATGCAAATATAATGCTTTGCAGTCATATGTCGAAGGAGTTCGCGTTAAATGAGTTATTAAGTTATCAAGTAATAGCGTTGCGATTCCTTTACGGCGAAACTCTTTTACTACACCTAATGTTAATATGTATACCACTCGCGTGTTTCGCGCGAATGCAGACGATAACAGTCCATCGTCTTCTCGGTTACATCGCAATTGGCATTTAATCTCTGCCACTATCACTCCAATCA
Organism: Phthiracarus laevigatus; assembly: GCA_034700185.1. NCBI lineage: Eukaryota > Metazoa > Arthropoda > Arachnida > Sarcoptiformes > Phthiracaridae > Phthiracarus > Phthiracarus laevigatus. Next base: position 10,573 of record JAQIXJ010001884.1, on the reverse strand, counting down.
CTTCCAATTGGAAAACTGCGGCCAAAGCGAAAAATTTCGGATTAGAAGTGATGTCTTCGTACCAACTGTCTGGATATCTAGAATCATGCCATCATTACACCCATTGGTTCGTTGGATGCATATAGAAAGCAATACTCACTCAATTGGGAACCAATCTCTACATAATTGCTTTATTTTTGGTACATCTGTTGGACACAAAAATCTTAAATGAATATTAGAGTCACCATTACCTATAAATGACACAAGCATTCAGTTAGATCTAAAAATTGTGGTCACATATATATCATAATTTTTCACTGATTGTCATTTTTTACATTTATAGACTACTTTATATTATTGCTGTACTCTTTCCCATTTATTTACGTTTTCCAAATAATAGTGTTACCAAACGCACACAAAACAAATAACACAATTTCTAAACTCTAATAAGTTTTTAATATTCACAATTAGTTCAGCCAAATTTTGGATTCTAATTTTTGTCAATGAGTTAATGCTAAATTTTAAATAAATCTATATGTTAACCTTTTTGACATCATTTATATCAAATTTAATAATTTTGCTAACTTTCTTGATTTAAGTAGCTTTAATTAAAGTGAGAAATTGGATTGGCATAAGTTCTGAAATATTATACGCAAATTTCACAGATTAAATGTTTTGATATTATTTATAATATTACATCTCAATTATAACAAAACATGTTTTATAATTTTGTTGATGTCCAATATTATATACTTAAAACTCACCTCTGAGGGCCATTATCGTATCTAAGAAACTATCAATATTACGCTACGTTTTAAGAAGAGTTTTAAAAAATTTAGAAAATATAAATTAAACAAAAACTCACTTTTTAATACTTTAATGCAAACTTATATTACTTTAAAATAGATGTTTTAAACTAAGGATTGTATTTAAGTAAATCAATCGTACTCATTGACAAGCACTATGAACGTACACTTTTGTTTTAAATGAGGAGTTTAAAATTAAATTTTGTTTAAAGGAAAAAATATTTCATAGCATATACGTTTGCTAAAATTAAAAATATTTCTATGTATTAGTAAAATAGACATTCTTACTCATTAATGAAACTTATAATGAAATACGGAAATTTCTAAACAGACGAATAATTTTATTTAAGGTGAATGGATTTGCATTATATATATATTTGAAGATTTTTGTTTTGCTAAATTAGTATTTGCTAAGCTTATCAGCTGCTGCACATTAGTCTATTGTTGGAAATAAATAACTTTTCCCATTACGTTCATGTTTCACACGTAAATAGCAGCTGTTTTCCTAAATATATGGTATTTAATGTAAATGTTTTTATCTATTATTTGTTATGTCGTAAATATAGAATTGAATTATACGAAAGTAGACATTTATATTGGGAAAAATATTTGGTTGAACAGCGGATAAATCATATATACATCGGAAACTGATAACTTTAATTAGTGTTATAACAATTAGATGAACTTTTAGTTCCAGTTAGTGTCAGTTAGTGTCGGTTTGTGTATAAACAGTTATGTTAACTCCCCTTTAACCATAACTGCAATTTAAACATGTGGATCAAACCCGAAGAAGTATTAATTGCCAATGCGTTGTGGTATGTGTGATGTAATGATATATTTATGATTAATATTATGGATAATACATGGTTTATAGGGTGACTGAAAGAGCCAATCCGTATTTCGTATTACAGCGACGCAAAGGTCACGGAACTCGAGGCTTATCATCAGTATTTGTGGCAACACTCGACTCCGTTCTCGATCGAAAAGTATATAATATTTGAGTTAGTCTTAAATAATAGTTATAATAAGTTTAAATTACTATTTTGGACGACAGCCGCCACCATATCGTATACTGCATCAAACTAATAATTCCGAGATCAGTTACAGTAAGAGAAAACTTTTCAAAACTATTCAAATTATTGAAATTAACTTTAATTACGAATAGCTGTTGCCTGTTCTTTAAATCGCGAAGAAATTCTTTTGGACTGGGAATGGATTGACATTAATATAATGCCAACATTATCCTCGTTTGATAAGGAAGACGATATTACAGATTTTGTTAGATGTAAAATTGAAAGTTTAATTGCCTTATATGTTGATATTATTGATGATCAATCACCGAACGATGATATATTAATGTCACCAAATGTATATGACATTATTGATAATCAATCGCCGAACGATGCGATATTAATTGCGCAAAATGTATTTGATATTATTGATAATCAATCGCCTAAGGTTGCTATAGATTACAGCGAAAGCAAACATTTTCGCAGTTGTTCGCATAAGTTTTCCAAACTATTTAATATGCCCGAAGAGGAAAAACTTGTGAATTGTAAGCATGAATAAGTTGAATGAATACTGTAGAGAATATACCATTATTAATGTTATTGATTGTGGATTTTAGATTATTCGTGCAGTTATTGGAAGGGTCGTATTCCGCGTCAGGGATGGCTCTATTTAAGTGTCAATCATCTATGTTTTCATTCATACTTGTTTGGAAGTGAAATTAAAGTTATCGTTAAATGGGTTCACATAAAGGTATCTATAATTGAATTTTTAATTTCTCAATTTAATTGTAAACGAAAGGAATATTGTTAATTAATAGAGTTTAGAGCGAGACAACACTATAGTTTTTCCTGATTGCATCCGAGTTTCAACGCGCGACAAGAAGTACCTTTTTTCTATGTTTTTAAAAACTTCCGAAACTTACGACTTGATGGAGCAATTGGCCAATCTTGCGATGAAACAATTGATATCAGATGATGGAAATTTAAATTTTAAAGCTGATCATAATTTAATCTCAAAAAAATCGAAAAATGTGCCTAAAAAATCTTCATTATTAAAAAGAGATTTGGACGCGAGGGCTATGAGCGAAGCTTATAGAATATCTTTTAGACTTCCATCAAACGAAAAATTAGATGGAACGTTGCCATGTTCTCTGTGGACACCTTATAATAAACAACGCGTTTGGGGAAAATTGTTTATATCGAATAATTACATATGTTTTGAAAGCAGAGTGAGTTATTATCGTATATTAGTAATTATTGATGCCATCAGAAAACATTTTCCTACCATTAAATTGTCTATATTAATAGCCATTATTAATTTAGATAAAGTTTTTGGTTTCACTTGTGATACCACTTCGCGAAATAACTTCAACAGAAAAGTTAAATAATGACCATTCCGGACATATTTGGGAAAATGCATTATTAATATCCACAAATTTGAATTCTAATGTTGTGTTTTCCCATATCGACGATCGAGATTTTTTGATTGGAAAAATATCTGAGTTATTGTCACGATTATCCGAAGAGAGGAGGTATTTATACAATTTATAGCTAATTTCTTCATAAATTATAATATTTTAAATATTTGATGCTCTAATACTAAGTTAACATTAATTAATTTATGCTTTATTTTTGATAACTTTATATTAGATTAAGTGTAGACTGGTTTGGTGAACGTAACTCTGCTGAGGATAAACCATCAAATTTAGTTTGTGAACCCGCTCTTTCTACTGTATTTCCCTTTCCGGAAACTGCTGAATCAAAAGCAAAAGAAGAAGTTAAATTTAATCTTTGGAATTTGCATTTTCTTGAGTACGGAAGAGGAATAATGTGTTATAGAACTACTAAGGCAAGAGAACTTATATTTAATGGCATTCCAGATAATCTTCGCGGTGAACTTTGGATGTTATATTCGGGTGCTATCAATGAATTATCGACGCATCGTGGATATTATGGACAATTAGTGGAACAAAGCTCAGGCCAACATAGTATAGCATCGGAGGAAATCGAAAGAGATCTGCACCGATCACTTCCAGAACATCCAGCGTTCCAATCATCGCGAGGTATCGATGCGCTTCGACGTGTGCTCAATGCGTACGCTTTTCGAAATCCAAGCATTGGTTATTGTCAAGCCATGAACATAGTTGCGTCTGTGTTGCTTTTGTACGCTTCAGAGGAAGAAGCTTTTTGGTTATTGGTAGCGCTTTGCGAGAGGTTATTGCCTGACTATTATAACACGAAAGTGGTCGGTGCACTCGTTGATCAGGGAGTTTTAGAAGAATTAGTTAAAGAACATCTCCCCGAACTCTATGACAAATTAATTCCATTTGGAATTCTATCAATGATTTCACTTTCTTGGTTTCTAACAATTTTTTTGAGTGTAATGCCATTTGAATCAGCGATTCATATCGCAGATTGTTTTTTCTATGACGGCGCCAAAGTCGTGTTTCAAGTGGCGCTCACTATTTTATATTGCAATCAGGAAGCGTTAATCAAATGTAAGGATGACGGCGAAGCCATGACTGTGTTAAGCGGTTATCTCGAAAATATTAGGAATCGTGACGCAAAAACGCCGCACATTATTCATTCGGTTACTTATGGGTCAGCGAGCAAACGCGCGAGTCAGTTGACCACTGACATCGCTGACTTAATCTACGATTCATATTCGAAATTTGGTTTTTTAGCAGCTAATTATATCGAAAGGTTGCGAGTTAAGCATCGAATCAATGTTGTCCAAAACCTTATTGCCCGAAGAGAATCACAAAATGTAAACCATTCCAAGTGATCGTTGTTTTTGTTTAAATTTTATTGAAATAAAAATTTAAAAATTAAAAAACAATATGTGGGCAGTAGTCGTGAAAGCAAAAAATTATGTATATTTTAAAAATAAAATTGTTGATTATTAAAGAGATTAATAAAATGTAAATGTTTAGCGCTTACGGTTAAGTTATATATGATATTTATTATAGACTATAGAATAGTATGACATGAGTGTCACGTGTCGTCAATAATGCTTTTGTAATTTATGATATAATTAATGATTGAAATATGGAGAAAAAGAGCGAACAAATTAGTGGATTGGAGACATGCGATCACATAACAGACATGGAATCTGGAAGCGTATCAATCAGTGGACGCAATTCGTTGTGTTCGAGTGCAGACGTGACGCCATGCGATACGCCCTCAAAGCAAAACACTCCGCGATTGTCTCGAAAAGAACAGATATTGCAGTTAAGCGAAGACGATTCCACGTGGAAAGTGGTCAAACAGAAGAAGCAAAACCGAACACATCGTAAACATAAAATCAATTTGAAGAATTCGAAAACAAAATTGCAGACAATGATAGCGAACGGTGACATTCCAGAGATGAGGTTTAAGACGATAGTAGCGCTTCTGCTGGCAATCATCATAATCATCGTAATAACCACCAGATATTTATATAACAGCGAACGATTTTTGATAGCCATTCGCGATCGAATATATTTCGTTAAAAAACAAAGACAACTGGATTTGTTGGATAGCAATGGTCGGGATTTATTGCACATCAACTTTGGTCGAAACATTCCTAACGATATTAAGCCAATTAATTGTTTTTCTCCGACAATTAATAATCAAATTTGTTTGGAGTATAAATATCGGTCTCATTTGGACATTAACTTTGAACGTAAATCCCAATCAATCACATGCTATCACGTGAAATGGAAAAGTTATCACAAACATTCGTCGCTTAAAGATTGCTTCGATATCCGTGACGCTTATTGGTATGGAATGGGAGACGTTTACGACGATAGTTGGCCTCTCAATCATATGTCCTTTGAATTGTCTCCGTTTGTGACGTCTCATCAAATCACTAATGAATCGCGATTTGGTTCTATTATTGGTCGATATTGGTTTTCGTCCAAAGGAATCGCTATAACCGTTCCGTTAGATATTCCATTATTTGTTAGCTTTAATAGCAGTGAAGATATTAATAAACTATGCTTTGAATCGAAAAACGCTTACCCGTATAACAGTAATTTAGGCTCAAATAGTGGTCGACTCGAGTACACAGTATGCACGTCACCAAATCTTCCAAAACTTCATAGTTATACGTTAAAACAATCGCTCAACAAATCAAACGCAAATAATTCCAATTCAGATGTGATATCGTTTATGAGCCAAATAATATGGTCGCCAGACTATAACGTATTACAGAATTTCACGCAACAATCGCTCCAATCATACGTCGATCGCATAACGAGCGATGGCTTTGAACCAGGATTTATTCTTTTAGACTCTCGATGGGAAACTTTTGTCGGAGATTATCGATTTAACGAAACTTTGTTTAACAAACAATTTATAGATATTCTACATAATAAAGGTTTTAAGATATTGCTGACAATTACGCCAAATATAGACTTGTATTCGAGTGCTTTATCGATCGCTAATTCACAGAATCGACTCTTCGAAGACAGTAAATTAAACGTTCCATTATTAACGCGTTGTGGAAATAATTACGAGTATATTTGCGGTATTATTAATTTAACTAATATTTCTAATAGAGAATGGTTTAGTACGCGATTAAATGAAGAACTTTTAACTGCAATGAAAATAAACGGCTTTTTATTCAAAGGCGGTGTTTCCTCGTTGATGCCGCGCAATATTTATACGGATTCAGACGCAAATCCTGACTATTATTTGAATTATTACAAACAAATTGCGACAAATACTAGCTCTTTGATAGGTAGCATGAGTTCTGTCAGTAGTAAAGAGTTTAATGGATTTATAACAATTCTTCCTCGAAAGTCCTCGTGGCAAATGTTGCAGACTATTATTCCAACCGTCCTTTCTCTCAGTTTAATTGGTTATCCGATTGTAAACGTAGGAACTGTGGGCGGAGAAAGAGAATCACAGCAAAAAGAATTCGACAAAGAATTATACATTCGATGGCTCGAACTTTGCGCGTTTCTTCCTGTCATACAGTTCGGAGAACCGCCTGGAGATAATGATTTAGATATAATAAAAGTGGCGAAAATGTTGTTGAAAACGCGTCAGGATAGGGTTCTGCCGGTAATGAAGCAAAGTTTAAATGAGTATTATAATAGTGGTGCTCCCATAATAAGACCAATGTGGTGGACTGAGCAACAAGATATCGATGCCTATCGAATCAATGACCAATTTTCGATCGGAAATGATATTATTGTTGCGCCAATACTGGAATCGGGCAAAATTGAGAGAGACATATATTTGCCTCATGGAGAGTGGAAGGATGATATTCAAGCAAGAGTTATAAAGGGTGGCAAATGGATGAGAAAATATCAAGTGCCTATTGATAAAGTGCCTTATTTTATAAGAATGCAATAATTTACTCCATCATATCCTTACGCATCATTTAACTTACAATTGAGATTCGCATTTAAATTGTATAATTTTTTTTAAAGCTCACGCCAGTTTTACGATACTTCTTTTAATTAGGTATTATCAATATTTCTATGAATATTTCAAAAATATATTAGTTAACAAACATGATATTTAAAGTTTATCAAAAATGAGATATTTTTAGTTTAATATTAGCACAAGACTGCAAGGATTGGATTATTATTTATTACCGTAATAGATAAATATATCCATTTGGACAACGCATTCCGTTTAGAGCCAAAGTTTTGTTTAAATTATGTAAACTTTATTTAAATTTTATAATTTTTTATATAATGTTATAAATATGAATATATACTAATGTTTATGTGTATTTTTATCAATTCTATTTTTTATTAAAGATAATTCGTTTTTAAAAATAATTTACCAAAAGTAATTAAACACATCTAACGCATCGCAATATTAACTTAATCTTACAAAATATCGAATAAATACCGATACATTTAACGTATTACTGCGTATTACTCGCGATCGCGAGTAAAATGAAATTATTTAAATCTCGGCTTACTCGCCATATAACAATTAATAGTGGTATTTGTCCATAACTCCAGAAGCGCACACGCGAGTTATACGAAGAAATTATTTTTGTAATCTACTCATCAATACCTTTTATTTGATATGCGTATCACCAACTGTTCCAATAGTCGATCAATTGTGGATCACTTGGAACAGCTGGTGAAATGTATATCATATGAAAAGTAATGATTAATAGATTCTACAAATAACTTCTTCATATATGTTTCACGAGCGCTTCAGGAGTTATGAACATTTAAAAGATTGTCTTAAAAATTAAAAAACAATTGAATCGCAAGTAAGCCAAAAACAATTTAATTAAAATTTGAAAGGTTACTCGCGATCGCGAGTAATTCTCGGTAATACGTTACAATGAAACAAACAATGCCTTAATAAGTTATATCTAACTTAGAATTAATAAACAATTAATGTGTTACAATGAATTACTGATGAATTACTGTGAATTTTATTATGTGTAGCTTATTGCGACATAGACTTAAGACTATTATAAAAACTTGTGGATATTATTTACAAATTATTCATGTTTTATTAATTATGTTAATGACAAAAACAATAATTTATAATTTTCAAAGCTACAAATATTTAAGTTTTAATTTCTAATTTATCTTCAAATTGTTTTGTAACAGACTTTGCTAAATAATCTAGAAAATCGGGAAACTTAATTGGTATTTGTCCACAAGAAAAAAGAGCCACAGCCAAAAACGGCAATTTCCTTAAGGTTCGTCCACTTAATGAAACGCTATTATTAGATATGTCCAGAAGTTTGTAACTTCCACCAAAAGTTGATTCTAATTTATTACTATATTCGGTCATCGATTTGAGTTGATTGTAACTTAAAAGCGATTCATCGCACGTAACTATATTTGATCGGACAAGTTCTTGAATACACGATTTATAAATTTGATATATAGCTTCAACGCTAGGAAATCCAATGTACTGTTTAATATCAGTACGATCGACAAAAGCGAGATCAATGGCTTCGGTCATATTAGATGTGGTCAGTATGATAACGTTAGGATACGTTTTAATATAATCGATTTGCGTCAACAAAGCATTGACTACTCTGATAGCATCGGACGGTTCACTACTGTTTGCGGTAACGCTTCTGCTATGAGCCAGACTCTCAACTTCGTCAATCAATACGAATATCAATCGATCCCCATATTCCACGTATTCCTTAATTTTTTCGAATAATTTCATAACAAGTTTGCCACTCTCTGAGAACCATTTCGAGAACAAACTATGGCTATTAATCTCAATCAGTTGCGAACATTGGTACCTATGGTTAAGTCTAATCGATAGTTTATGCGCCAAAGCGCGACATAACGACGTCTTTCCAGTTCCTGGTGGCCCATGAAGTAGAACTACTTTGTTCCACGATATCAACTTATTATTCACTTTTCGATCCGCGAATAGAAGAGCAGTCGAAGCAAAACTAAGTAACTGTTGCTTAACATTGTGGTCGTATATTAAACTTTCCCATAAACCGTTTAACTCATAGCACGGAAGAATTAAGTGTTGAGCCGATGGTAACTGTTCTTCATTGTTCTCCATTTGTTCGCAACCAATACTTTCGTAATTGAGTTGATAAATATAATATTTTATATTATTATCGGTTATATTGGACTTATTCATGTCAATGCCGTAATCATCGATACCATTAACGTATTGATTATTGACCAACAATTGTGGCGAAACTGATATGTTAATTGATTCGATATCACATGATAAATGAGCCGACAATTTATCGATAAATACGCATCCATTGTTTTGGTCTATGTTTTTGATCACTGAATCTAAATCATAGTTTGATTGAATCCAATTTTCGACCAAATACTTGATATTATCCTTAGTTGAGAAACTTTTCCGTTTTTGAAGCACTTCCACGTGTATTAGTGTACTATTTGTACCCATTTTACCATAAATATTGGCTAATATTTCGCCGTCTCTTTTGCTATTTATCTCTATATTTGTTATTTAATTAATTTTAAACATCAAATATCAAAAATTTTGTGAATAACTAGTGTTTTAATTTGAAAAATGATCAATTTTTGTTACTATTGAAAACGCTAAGAATTTCGATATTATCAAAACAAAACTAATAGTTATGATTATTGACAAATTATTATGAATACTAAAACAATGTTTAAGCTACGAAAGCACAAAATCAAATTTTACCATTGGTTATATTGTACGCCAAAACACTAAATCATTTCAATTAAAACATAAAACGCATTATGCAGTGATTACTGATATTCATTAATATTATTATTCCATCAAAATTTACCATATTTACCTTTAAAACGTTTTGTTATTTAAAACTAAACAATTTATAAAATATTAATTATGTATTAAAAGTTTAACAGAAAGGGAATAAATGTGAAAACGTAATATTTTCGCAATATTATGGTTTGCGCGCTTTTCTAATTTAAACACGGCTTACAATAGAGACGCAAAAACCGGTTTTCAGCTTATATTACTGTAACACTTCATACCGGTATAACATTAATTCGTATACCTATTATAACCACCATTTCGGAGCTAGTAATTTAGAAAAATTCAAGTTATTATGGAATTTTAGAAAAATATAATATCATAAACATGATTATAATGAAGAAATAAAGAAATAAAGAAATAAAGAAATAAAGAAATAAAGAAATAAATATTTAAGTTTCAAATTTAATCCATGTTTTAGTTTATCCCGTAACAATTTCATGATAAAGTTTTAATAGACGTATTTTATGGATATTTGTATAGCTTAAGTTTTAGCACGATTTATAAACACAGGAAAAAGTTATATAATTTTCGTGCTGAAGAATGGCAGCATCG
>JAQIXJ010001883.1:0-18100 GCA_034700185.1 Phthiracarus laevigatus | reverse complement strand
TTTGCATATTTACTGATAAAAGAATATTTAAGGCATATTTTGTACTTTTGACTCCTAAATGCTAATTAAATAAGTCTAAAGTCACCCTTTTATTACTGTTTTTCAAGAAATTTTAGGTAATAAAACTAAGTATAAGCAAAATTGAAACATTTACCAAGTTTTACATTGTAAAATCTTTGAAAAAAGGAAAACTCTAAACTAGTTGTATCGCGATATTAAAATGGGAAGAAGCAAAACATTACTAAAAACTAAGTTTCAAAATTATGTAAAGTTATTTGGAAAAGATATGTTACAAAGTTTCAATTACGTACATTTTCAAAAAATTCTCAGTGGCAGAAGAGAAAATTCAATGGTGGAAAATTTAAGTATGCTTATGGTTGATAATAACAACCAAATTTGATGTAAAAATAAAAGATTATTAAAGAATATTTGAGCAATTTTTTGAGAATAAATATTCGCATATTTTTAGTTTTTTGAGAATATAAATCCGCTCTTTAATTATAATTTAAATCAGTTTATTATACATAATTTTAAAGTAAAATCCGTATTATTACGGAAGAGGAATATCTCTTATCTTATCATAATTAAATTTATGATTAAGGGTTAATGTAACAGTCATAACTGTTAATGTGTAGACTTTCAAGTTGAAAGAATGTAGTGATAAATAATTAGGCTGTAGTATTGTTACCGCGTTATTCTCAACAATATTTGTTGCTTAGAAATTTATATTACAGAAGAGTATATATATATTTGCAACAGAATAGTTAGTTACTCATTGTATGCATTAACTTACGATAAGTGGCTTAGTATGAAATTTGCGATACATTTCATTATAACTAGACGAAAAATTCAGGACTAAAAAGAGGGTAAATTCAGGAAGGAAAAATTTAAAAATCAGGATTATTGAGAAAAATAATTTTTTCTTATTAATAGTGATAAAATTAGTATATTTTATTGTCAATTAATATTTAAAATTTGATTTTAAAAAGTTAGAACTATGATAGTAATTTTACAACGATTATAGGTATATTTCCCCAGTTACTGATTTTGGTAAAAAAATTGTTTTAGGTTGCAAAACTAATGTTTTATTCTTTAGTAAATTATTATAGGTTTTTAGAAGTTATCAGTAAAATTCAGGATTTTCAGGAAAATTAATGGTTCTCAAAACTTTTATTTTAGCAAAATTCGTACACATTTTTATTGTATTAATTGTAACAATGTCTTATAAAAATAAGAATTTTCCTCAATTTTTCGTCTCTAATTATAATTGCATGGCATATTTTAAATGAATAATGCTATATAAAATGCATCCGGATAAGCTTCCTGATAAAATACAAGAAAAAACTGATTAAATATGCGTGCATTTAAGCACACTAAAAGTCTCTATTATATATACGATTATGTGCATTTAAAATATTGTTAAAAATATTACTAAAGTTTAAATATATAACTAAAAATTTACTGAAGTAAAATCGGGATTGGATTTGGTCAGGTTTTGTTGGTTCGAAATTAAACTTATTGTGCTTTTGTTGGATTTGAGCTTTAATGTGACTGGCTTAGTCGTTAGTTAGGACATCAAATTTTCACGATTAAACAGTCAATTTAAAGCTTTTACTTGTATTTTGACAAAAAAACTAGCTTTTGTTAGATTTTGACATTTTAATCCCATTTTACTAACGGTAGCTTTAAAGTCTATCAAAACTAACAAATTTTCATTCTCCCAAACAAAGTTTCAATTGTATATTATTTGTGATTTTATTATACCCTATAAAACTCAAATGAGCAATAAAAATAGTGCTAATTATTTCAATACATGGCTAAAAATTATGAAAATTTGCTTCTATTTTCGAAATCTTCCAATATATGCATGCAAAGCGAACAATTCAAGGTTTATTCATTCTTATGCAATTATTTAGATCCTGACTATAATATATTGCCTTACTAATCTTAGGTCATTGTATTTTTTATCTGACTGTCAAAATTCAAATATATATATGGATTTTTTAGTTATATTTTTCGTTACTAACATGCAAAAGAATATTCAATCTCTACAAATATTAATAGAAAAAGGCTGATGCGCAGAATTAGGTCAACAATTTGGCATTCTAAACAATAGGTTTAAAAACCAAAAAAATTATTAATAATTTTAATTGTTGTAAATTAATCATAAACGAATAAAGTATTATTGTGATATATAAATGTTTGGAATTTTCATTAAAATACAGACATAAGATATGGTATAATCCGATGACTTTAGCCTCCATAAATTTAGAAAATAATCGAGAATATACCATCAGAGTCTGGGACACCATGACTGTTACAGTAGTAAAGCGTCAAAACCTGTAAGAAATAAGAACGCGAAAATAGTTAGAAAATAGGATGCAAAATAGTTAGAAATAATCGGTCAAATAGTTAGAAAAAAAGTTAGAAAAAATAGATCAGTTTTACTTCAGAAATTTTCAAAAACTGTATGGCATGATAAAACTAAATGAATTTAAACGGCATTATTTTGTTTTAGAAATATTTTTCGAAAAAATTTTTAAAATATTTTATAAATGAAATCCCGAAAACTTAACCCCTCCCAAAACTTATCGGATTTAAGTTACAATTTTTCCCATTCTAACTCAATTTGTCCAATTTTAAAAATATTTTGAGTTAGTTAAAAATAAAATAAAATATTTAGATTAGTTAGTTAAAAATAACTTTTTTTTAATTATTTAAGTTATATAACAACTATATATTAGTTATCAATATCTTTCTGAATGATTTTTAAGAATAGTTAATTAACTATTTTCGTATCCCTAGTAATAAAATATTGTATATTGCTATGTAACGTTTAAAAATATGCAAAAACGAAAATTTATGGGATTATCAGTAAAATCATATTTTAAAAAGCTTTTTTATTCTACTATACGCGTATAGAATTGTATCTTTTTTAACGTCAATGTTTATCTGATTAAAACAAAATTCGAAATTAACATCAGTATGTAAAAAATAATATGCACTAAAAGTTTGCAATAAATGTTTTAAAAATTGCTTTGTAGTTATTTCGTGCCAGCAAAGGATAAGATATCGAGATGATAGAAGATTCGAAGATGATAGATCTGGTGAGTTAATCCATCAATTTTAACTCAATTGCATTTAACGCCATTCTTTAATAGAAAAATTTAGTGTATACAGTATTGCTTAATGCTTTTTGCTTTAAACATTTTGTTAAAACATTCATTCATTCTGGTGACACAAAACAAAACTTTTTAACGTGTTTTATTGGAATAAAATTATAAATTATTTAAAAAAAATTTGGATGAATTAGATCACAATTATTTTAACTTAAGTGAAATTTAATTAGTATTTACAGATTTCACTCGTTAGCTTAAAAGAAATTTTAAAGTAAATTTTTGATATCTCCTTACCATAAACGAAACGGTATATGAAATGTGAAATAATTGTGATGTAAGCGATGTTTATACGTGCAGATTAAAAGAACTTTAAAACACATTAAATACATTAATTAATTAAATAAAAAATTTTCGGTATTAATTCTATAAACGCATAAATACTGCCATTATTTAATTTCTTTTGTATAACAATTTAAATATTAAAAACTTTAATTTGTATACTAAAACTTTTGTACTAAAATATAATAGGTTAACAGTATATAGAATTTATAATAACTTTAAAAACTTTTACGTAACAAATTATAAATTATTTAAAATTTAATCCTTTGAAAAAAATTATTAACAAATTGTTGGCAAATAAAAAATCATAATTTTAATGAACTAAATTGGAAAACTCGCCATCAATTTACTAATCACCTAAACTATACAGTACTGACAAATTCTAACCGAAAAAACGTCAAAAAAAACTTTCAAATAACAGAAGACTAACAATAAAACAAGTTAACAGCAATTAAAAAAATTAATATTAAATGGTAAGTTATTCTCTAACTGATTGGTGACGGAACTGCAAAACTCTTAATCATAATTTTAAAACCACTTTGAAAAACTTTAAAATAACATTTTACGTGACAATTCTTGGATAAATCTTTGAAACTTTTAACCAACTGGTGATGGTATATGTTCTGAACTTTTTAACAGAAGCACATTTGTTAATGGATATGTGTGTATATATATAAAAGGCAGTAACAAACCGGGAGATGTTAACGAACCACCAATTGTTGATGGATCTTATTTTGATATCAATAAAGAAGATGGAGATGGTCTTCAAAGACCAAGTGGTTCTTCTGGATTTGATTGGACTGGTAGGAGAAGAGGTATATAAACACTTATAAATACGATAAAACCATAAATACTTATTAAAATAATACTGAAATATTTATTTTGAATGCAGTGACCACTACTACATCTGGTCGTCAATCCCAATCTCAATCTTCGGTTCAACAGCCAACATATACTCGAACAGTATATACGCGACAAAACAATACAAATCGGTTGTATCCAACCTATAAAAACACAACGATTAGACGAACCTCTTATCGTCGTCCATATCAATCGCTGTATAACACGTCATTGGACACGCAATCGCCAGTTCCATCGCGAGGTTCAATCTCATCGTCAATCGATGCACTACTAAACAATCAATCGAGTACTGAATATAGAGGCGGCACTTATACCTATTCTCGCCGACAAAATGTTAGCTCAGCAACCAGTCGTTCCTCTGTTATTAACGGTCAAAGAGTTCAGACTCCGTTATTGTGGTATAACAGAACGTGGCACTGGTCCACGAATAGAACGCGAGAGTATGATCCAGATCTGGATGGAACCACAGTGTCTTCGAAAATAGAGCACGAAACAGATCTAACCACTCGTCGCCCTTTTGGTAGACTTATGATAACCAAACCAAATGAAATGAGAGTTTCGGTCATGCGTTGTTAAACAAAAATATATCACACTTATACCAACTAATAATAGTTATTACTAATACGATTTATTTTGGATATTAGTTTAATGGATATTTTGCTTTAATTGTATAGCGATATATGGTTCGGGTCGTTGTGATGAACTGCAGGCGTGTTATCCCGCAACCGGTAATCTCTTGATTGGACGCGAAGACAAGTTGACAGCATCGTCAACATGCGGCCTCAAAAAGATGGAAAGATATTGCATCGTAAGTCATCTCAAAGAGAGAAAAAAATGTTTTTACTGTGATTCGCGGCCATTAAATAAAAACAACCCCCGACTCTATCATGCCATCGAAAATGTAGTGTCAAGGTTACCGAAATCCGCATTAAACAACTGATGGGTTTGATTATAACTGATATTGTTATGTAACTTATAGAATCGGACGTAAACGCAAGCAGACGTGGTGGCAGGCGGAGAATGGTGTGGAACACGTCAGCATTCAGTTTGATTTAGAGGCAGAGTTTCACTTCACTCACCTAATCATCACATTTAAAACGTTTCGTCCATCAGCGATGCTCATTGAAAGATCTCACGACTTTGGCCGAACATGGAATGTTTACCAATACTTTGCATACGACTGCGCCGATTCGTTTCCACACGTACAGATGGGACCGCGACTGAAGATAAGTGATGTGGTGTGTGATTCCCATTACTCAGGTGTAGAACCTTCTACCGAAGGCGAAGTCATATTCAGGGTATTACCGCCAAACATAAGGATCGACGATCCTTACAGTCCTGAAGTGCAAAACTTACTTAAAATGACTAATCTACGGATTAATTTCACTAAATTACACAATCTTGGAGATAATCTATTAGATTCCAGAGAAGAAATTAAGGAAAAATATTATTACTCGATATATGATATGGTTGTAAGGGGTAGTTGTTCTTGTTATGGTCACGCCAGCAGATGTATTGCCGAAAGTGGTCAGGAAACCATTCCCGACATGGTTTATGGAAAGTGTGAATGCACTCATCACACCAAAGGACTTAATTGCGAACAATGCGAAGAGTTTTACAACGATCTTAATTGGAAACCAGCCATTGGTCGCCAGACTAATGCTTGCAAAAGTATTATCAATTCTCTTATTATCATTATTTTATTAATTATTAATACTGGAATGTTATAGTGTGTAACTGCAATAATCACGCCACAAGATGTCATTTTGATCCAGCGGTATATGGAGCGACCGGTAATTCGAGTGGCGGTGTGTGCGATGAGTGTCAACACAATACCATGGGAAGGAATTGCGAACAGTGTAAGCTTTACTTCTATCGCGATCCTGGAAGACGTATCGAAGATCCATACGTTTGTCAACGTAAGTCTTATCTTTTATTAATGCGGATTCGTTTACTAATGCCTATTAAAACTAGCGTGTGATTGCGATCCTCGTGGTTCGCTTGAGGACGCTATATGTGACGGACACACCGATGTCGCCTCTGGATTGGAAGCTGGAAAATGTCACTGCAAGAAGAATGTGGAAGGAAGGCGTTGCGACCGTTGCGTCGCTGGATTTTGGAATTTTGTTGAATCAAATCCTGATGGATGTGAAGGTATACTAAGCCTAACACATATTAAAGTTGAATAGTTTTTCATAGCCTATAATTGACAATAGCGTGCACATGCAATCAGTTCGGAACAGTTGGTAACTTAGGCTGTAACGTAAATACAGGCGAATGCGTTTGCAAGCGCAACGTAATCGGACGCGACTGTAACTCTTGTTCCGTAAGTGAATTGAAATTACGGTAATAGTTATCACTACTATTGAATTAGCATTTGTTTTACAGCCTGATTATTATGGGTTGAATGCGGATGAAGAGGGCTGCAAAGCGTGCGATTGCGATCTCGGTGGAGCTTACGATAGCAGTTGCGATATAACCACTGGTCAATGTAATTGCAGGCCACATGTCGCTGGAAGACGTTGTGATTTACCCGATCAAAGTTATTTTGTTCCGTTTTTGGATTATTTAGTCTACGAAGCAGAAATGTCAACCATATCTACTGACGCGAAATTGACTCCAAGAGAGCCATATGGAGATCGCGCCGCCACGTGGACAGGGCTTGGCTTTGTGCGCGCTTTTCCAGGATCTACTATTGATTTTGACGTCACTGATGTGCCCGAAACTCTTGATTATGACATTGTTGTTAGATATGAGCCTCAATTACCAGGAAAATGGGAAGAAGTGAAAGTAATATTAGAGCGACCATATCCAGTGGATCCACGCGGTGCTTGCAATGCTAGTCTGCCTCAGAACGATACCAGGATTATCTCACTTTCATCAACTGAGCGATTCATTATCGCCGATAACATATGTCTGGAGAGAGGAAAACCTTATAAAATTCATCTCCAAATTAATCAATACGATAGAACGGTTGATAGAGAGACCGCTTCAATACTCATTGATTCCGTATGTTAATCAATCATTATTTTAATACCATATTTTTTATTTGTCATGATTTTTCAGATCGCAATAATTCCAAGAATAGAGAATATTCCATTCTTTAAGGGAACGCCAACTAATACGTATAAAAAGCAAGAATTTGAGAGATTTCGCTGTGGTTCCGCTTATTATTCAGTTGTCCGTCCAGTGGATCCAATAGAAATTTGCCGCAAATACCTTTATAGTGTTGGGTTTTATGTATTTGGCGGCGCATACGGTTAGCGAGTAAATTAATTAATTGAGTTTAATTAAAACAATGAAACATTTTAAATTAAAATATAGCGTGTAATTGCGATCCAACGGGTTCGGTGAGCACAGTATGCAATAATTTGGGAGGTTATTGTCAATGTAAGCCAAATGTTGATGGACGTCAGTGCGATCGTTGCAAAGCAGCGTATTATGGTTTTAGTCCAGACGGATGTAAACGTATGGTTAATATTTTATGGTTTCCGATATAACTTTTTTGTCGCATAGCTGTCAACTATTATTGTGATCGTAGCGATGGCTTTGATTCGTGATTTTAAAAAATATGCATAAGATAAGCTTTACTAAAATAGCAGTAACTAATACTAGTTTATAAGTGTGATATCATTTTAAATGCGTGATTGAAATGTTTTATTTATTCTATTGATTTGGAAAATTTGATTGTAAATGAATTTATTTTTTAGCGTGTGATTGTCATAGCATTGGCTCACTTGACAACCATTGCGATCCGCAGACAGGCCAATGTAAATGCCGTCCTGGAACTTATGGGAGACAATGCGATGAGTGTCAACCCGGATATTGGAATTATCCCAATTGTCAACGCTGTGACTGCAATGGACACACGGAGTTGTGTGACTCCAAAACTGGAGTTTGCATCAATTGTCGCGACTACACAACAGGTCCGCAGTGCGACAGATGTGAACGTGGCTATTATGGAAGTCCGCAATTGGTAGATCAGGTATCGATTCCGTGCAGAGAGTGTCCGTGTCCTGGAATAGCGGGAAGTGGAATGACTCACGCGGACACGTGTGATCTCGATCCACGAACTAAAAATGTGATTTGTCGATGCAAAACAGGATATACAGGAGAAAGGTGTGACAGGTGTGACAATAACTATTGGGGTGAGGCTGCAGTACCAGGCGGTGAGTGCCGTCAATGTGAATGCAGTAATAATATTGATATCTCACAACTCGGCAATTGTGACACTAGAACGGGTGAATGTTTAAAATGTCTGTATAATACTGGTGGCACAAAGTGCGACCAATGCTTGCGTGGCTATTGGGGAGACGCTACTCGACAACAGTGTGCCGAATGCGTGTGCAACCCATTGGGTACGGATCCAGATGTGGGTTACTGCGACCAAATCAGTGGTCAATGTCCGTGTCTGCCTAATGTTGTGGGAAAATTTTGTGACAGATGCGCAATTAATCATTGGAAAATAGCGAGCGGTGAAGGCTGTGAGGCTTGCGATTGTGATCCCTTGGGAGCGTATAATCTAAAATGTAATGAATTTGATGGCCAGTGTCACTGCAAACCTGGACACGGAGGTCGTCAATGCAATGAATGTCAGCCTAATTTTTATGGAGATCCAAGATTTCAATGTCGCCGTAAGTCATCCTAACAATTGATTAAACAAACGAAATCATAACACTTTAGAAAATTTCGAACACTTCTCCATCGAGTATTAGCTTTAGATTTTGAGAATTATCATTAAAATAGGAATTAAATTTATTATAATTCGATAAGATGTGCCTAATTTTAAAAATATTTTCTAATAAGTCGTAAATCACAATTTTTATTTTTAATTCACAACATATAATTAAGTATTATTGGTTAAAATGATTGATAAGATAAACAACTGTTTCCATTAAACATAATTAATTTGTTTCAAACAATTTGCTTAAATACTAGAATGCGATTGCAATCCCAGCGGTTCAGCAACACTTCAGTGCCACAAAAAGACTGGAAACTGTGTGTGCATCGACGGTATTTCGGGTCCGCGATGTGACCGATGCGCTCGAGGCTATAAGGGTAGAGCTCCTCATTGCGAAACATGTGGCGAATGTTTTGACAATTGGGACGCTATATTAACCACATTAAAAGAGCACACTTTGCGCTTAATAGACAAAGCAAAGCTACTTAAACAGACGGGAACTTCTGGCGCGTATACCAATGAATTCACGGAAATCGAGAATAATCTCAACGAAATCGAAATGATTCTGGAGGGACAGAATGTAACGGATGCGGATGTGTCCACTATTGGCGAAATGATCGAACAAATTCGGAGAAATCTAACTGAAACTCAAAATATATTAACGGGTTTCGAGAATCATATGTCAAATATAAATGATCGTATAATACGAGCGAATTTAAATCTCACTGATTTGAGACGAAAATCTCAAGCGCTACAGATTCAAGCGGAAGCGTTAAAAGAAAACGCCACAGCACTCCAAGAGGCTAACGTTGAGGGAGCTTTCAATATAACAAAGGACGCGCAACGAAGAAGTAAAGCGAGCGAACAACGTATTCGCGAAACGCTACCAATAATATACGCGTCCGAACATAAACGAAGATCAACCGAACGGCTGTTAGAACAAGTGACTGGTCGTTATAACGCGTCTTATAATGATAACGAGGCGGCACTCGGAGAAATAGGGCGACAAATCGCTGGATTAGAGGCAAGAATACCTAATATTAATGAACTGGTTTGCGACGGTCGGGCAACAGTGTCCGCGTGTGACAATCTATGCGGTGGCGCAGGTTGTAATAAGTGTGGCGGATTGAGTTGTAGTCAAGGCGCCACAACTAAAGCCGATAACGCTCTCGATTTGGCAAATAAGTCGGAGAGTGCTCTCAGAGAAAAAGAGCAAAAGGCTAGAGACGAATTGACTCGGATTATAGAAGCCAGACAAAAGTCGGATGAAGCGCTAAGAGAAGCGAAGGCAGCTTATGATAGAGCCATAACTGCTAAGAATACGTCAGAGGATACGTCAGTTGAAGTCCAAGACTTACTCGACAGAATTGAGGAGTTTTTGAGGGAAGACGCGTCCAGACCCGCACAGATACGCGTTCTCGCAGAAGAATGTTTGCAATTAGAGATATCATTAAAACCGGAACAAATTCAAGAACTGGCCCAACAAATTAATGATACCATTAGAGGATTAACGGATATCACTAGAATATTGATGGAAACTGCGGGAGATTTAGCCAATGCTAATCGACTGAAAGATAGAGCAGATCGAGCAAAGTAATTATTGTTTACGTTTTAACTTTCAATTTAATTTGATTTTCAAACTACATTTGCGGTGATTAAATAGGATACGCGCCGATGGTATTCTTGGACAGGCAGAAGAAGTAAAGAATGCGTTAAGAGAGGCAGCAGATGCGCAAAGAAAAGCGGAATCCGCTATCGCTAACGCTAACGGCGACATTAATGGAGCCACTGGTGATTTAACACAGGTAATCAAATCATTCAAATAATATAACCATATGTTACTACACGTGTTAACTGATATTATTGTAGATAGAAAGCGAGACACAAGAAGCGTCGGCTAATGCCGACAAAGCGAGCACAGGAATCGCTGAATTACAGTCACGCTTAGAAGAACTTCAAAAATCATACACAAGGAATGAACTCGACATAAGAAAAGCGGAAACGGAAGCACAACGGGCGGGAAAAGATGCAGAAAATGTGGATCAGGTATGTATTTGATTGAATCGTAAATATTAAGCAAAAATGTCATTTGATTTTGTTTATAAAAATATAGGACGCGCGCGAATTAGAGCGCAAGTTTGATGAAGCGAGTCGTCAATTGGAGGATAAAGCGAGTGCGAGCGGAGCTGTGAAGGAAAGGGCAGAAAGTTTGCGAGAGAGAGCCAAAAAGTTAGCCGAGAATGCAAACGAAAAACTCATTACATTACAAGGCATTTAAACGATCTGAAAATTAATTATTTAATTTGTTTTACCACTTATATTCTAATAGAAATTGAAGACAAATTTAAAGATAATGAAAACCGTCTGAAAGATTATCAGGACATAATCGACGATTTGAACAGACAAATGATGAGTCATTTGGTGTATATTGAAGAAAGATCTAAATCTTATCGCAACTGTCAAGAATAACGAATCCGATTGATGGGTGCAATCGATTTTTTATTTGTATAGTTTTAGTTGTTATTAAAAGAAAAGCATTCATAAAAATATCATTTTTATGGTAAAATAATAATAATAAGTAATAATAGACAACATGTGCCAAACTAATCATATATTAACACCAGAATCTCATAACAAAACTATATGTACTCTATTAAGCTTATCATTTATTAGAAAATAGATTTTCTGGTTATAATATTAATAATAATAATAATAATAATTGTTACGATTAGGAGCTTTTTTAATTAATTAATAATATTAATAATAATAACAGTAATCTTATAACAGTTTACAACTAGTCTTACGATACAAAAATTCTTTACTTAATTTTTTTTAATAAAAAAAAGTACGAAAATCTAATCTAATAAAAAACATTTTATGAAGTTTTATAAAGAGCTGTCGTAATTTTGTCGCGCGATTTAATTAGAATTTTGCTGTTCAAGAAAAAAATGAGGCGTTAATGTAGAATCAGGTAATAGAAACTGCGTATTTGACAATAGCGTGTACACATAAAAGTATACATTACATTGACAATTAACATACGTTTTATCGGATTCCATGTAAATTACTGGACATTTTCCATTATCGAGTTTGTTTGCCAATTGAGCGATGGTAGCGATCGGACCACTGCTCTTCTCGTTTGCATCGCCAACAGCTATATGTATGGATTAACCAAATAATCAGTTAATTTTAAAATATAGCATAGTTTTATTGGACTTAACCTGAGAGACACAACCCGTTGTCATCTGCGCACAAATATCCGCTGATTTTCGGATTATTAATTCTAACAAATATATATGGAAAATAAAATTCTCGCCGTAATAACTATTATGTGAATTGACTTACGCCTCATCTGCTATTATTTTCAAATCTGTTTCCATAATTAGTGATGTATTATAATATAATCGAAATCAAACTAACAAACTAACGAAAATAAAAACAGATATATCAATGTACAGTATTTGAATGAAATAGTTTTCAACCTCATAAACAAACCCAATTTTGATTACTCTATATAAATAACGTCTAATAAATTATGTATATTTGCTGTAAAATATAGTCACTTATAAATTTATGCTTGTTTGTTAAACTAGCCTATGCTACGGAAAACAGAATATTCTACTCAAAATCAGGTTTTATTAAAATTAGATATTTTAAAAATACTGCAATGGTAAATAAGTCGCATACAAAATATTCATTCAAAATAGAAGTTATTTTATTAAAAGTTAGCATTAGACTCTTCGAATTTAGTTAATAAAACGGTTTATATATGCCTGTGAACTCTGGTTCTTCAATGGATCTGCCCTTAATGGTAAAAGAAATTTAATTTAATGGTTGTGGGGGAAAACATGTCATTTAAAAATTTTAAAATGTCAAAAACAGTTCTACGCTTAGTAAAATTTATTCCCTGCAATTATCCCTTATTTAATCGTTTTCGTACCCTGAAAACCAAGAATTCACTTTTAGACATTTAACAAATAAAATAATTAAGATTGATATAAATAAATGTTAAAACACACATATTATACCCCTAAATTGACGACACACAGTTTTAAATAGTGAAATAATAATAGAAAATTGATTAAGTTTTTCCAGAATTTGTTTCCGGAAAGCGTCCAAGAAAGTCAATGCCTACCAACTCAAAAGGTGCATTAACGGTTCTCAGAACCATGAAACCAGCTTTTGGGAAAAGCGGTGTTTGCCAGTTTGGCAATCCTTGCAGCTTGCAACATACCGTTTTATGTCAGCGCGCATGTTAAGCCAATATCTACTCATTATTTTATTTGTTGTTTTATCAGCCAAGATGCGTAGCACAATTTATGTCATGTAATGAGTAGGGATTTGAAAATAGCGATTAGATTTTTAAACAAAATTACTTTATTCGAACTATATATTCCTTTATATCAAAGATTGTAGATCTTAAATTCACTTTAAAATTTTTATCGATTCTCACAAATCTAACGACTTTAAACATAACTAAACAATTTTAAATTTATCTAACAATTTCAAGAAATATATCTTAAAATGTACTAAAAATTATATAAATGAATAAAATGGTACAAAAATATTCACACTTAAAATTTTATCAACGCGTTCGATGAAGGTTCTGGATTAATTAATTTAGAACAAGCCAATTCTGAAAATGATATTTATCACAATCATTAGTTTCTGTATCTAAAGATTTCATTTTAAAGATATTTTTTTATAACAATAAAGGATTTCAATGAAATATTTTAGTGTTTAAATAAACATAAATCTTTTTTAACTTGATTTAGTATGTAAAATTTCAAACGAATTATTCTAACGATTTTGGAGAATTTTTCAAACGATTAATAAACGATTTGGCACTAGTTTTCTATTGACTTTCAAGGCCCTAGTAATAAGTACATAACGAACAGGACGAGATTATAAGGAACATATGCG
Organism: Phthiracarus laevigatus; assembly: GCA_034700185.1. NCBI lineage: Eukaryota > Metazoa > Arthropoda > Arachnida > Sarcoptiformes > Phthiracaridae > Phthiracarus > Phthiracarus laevigatus. Next base: position 4,177 of record JAQIXJ010001883.1, on the reverse strand, counting down.
ACCAGCTTATTCTCCTTATTAATTTTTATTATTTTTTAAAGCATTGAGTCATGCACAACGTATGTCAACTTTCTATCGCTTGTGTCCTCATAAAAAGAAACTGATTTAGTAATTGTGCCCCAAATTAGTATCGTACAACTCAGATTGAGCTATCTTTGCCATTTTAACTCCAGGTATGTCGACATTTTGCAATGCTTATCATTGTATCCTCAGTTCTATTTCCTTAGCTGCAACTACAGCACATCTGCTCAATCTACCGACGTCATTCATGAGCGATCCGTTTTTATGAACGTTTGTTAACAGATATTTATTTAAATATAAAGCCCGTCCCATTAACCGGCTAGGTTATTCAGAGCCATTTAAGCGCAATGTGATCGATCACTATGGTCAAAGAAACTCTGAGCAAATATTGCGAGTTCTTTGTGGTCACCTAAACTAGCGCAAATCATTCTATTAGGGATATGGTATAGTTCTTTTCCGCAGGTTTTAGAAACCATCCATAATATCGAACGACATGATATTTTTCCTCTACTTTATGTAACATTCAAGCTAAACAGATCAAAAAGCCTTCACTTCTTATCTAAATTGGTAAAGTATTATCAAAATGCATAAGGTAAAATATATATCTTGTTTAATATCCTCAAAAGCATTTATCTGCTCTTGACCGAACACGAACGGAATACTCTTTTTAGTCAAACGACTTACAGCTTCAACATGTTGACCTAAACTTTTGAACATATTCACGGTTGTAAGGAATATAAAACTTCTAACATCGGTTACTGAGTTGGGGTATATATATCACATATATATAAGCACATATTTAGCACAACCATCATTTTCGCACATATAATAATTTGCGACTGGGTTAAAAGGAATAGCAGTTATTATCGTTTGATTCTGCTGTTGATGTTGTATATTAGTTGCTGTTGATTGTTAATTCTAATGTAATAGGCGAAACAAATCGGATAGCATTCGCGCGTCACAATAATATCACTTTTATAAGATAAAATTTTAATTGATTTTTTATATTCAATTATTTTTTGGCGGCACATCAACAAATCCATTCAAAGCACCCATAAATCCTTCCATTTAACTGTATATTACTCAGAATCTATTATTTATTAATTGTAAACAAAAAATGCACATATCATAATAGGAGATAGTGTTTACATTAATTGAATTTGGGGACAAACACACAAACAAACAGAAATATCAATCATTAAATGTCATATTTTCATTAAGCAGTAAAAACCCTTTGATCGGTATCGAAAGAATAATTCATTTTGAATTCATCGTTACAATCCATTAATTTTAGAAACATAGGACGCGATAAGTTATATCCTTTCTGATACTCGTTAACCAATTTCCTGTTATAAATTAATTCAATTATTAAATTTTGTGTTGGTTACCATTTAACCAAAAATTCGCTATTATCTGTTTTAAAAATACTTTAGTTTAATAATTTTATATGAATAATTTACACACCGTTATGATCTATAACTTCCTAAATTGCATGTAAATCAAAATCTCAACTTCGCTGTACATAATTTTAATTAATTATTAGTAGATGTATCAAAATTATATCTTAATTATACTTTCAAAATGAAGCACAATCGAAACTTAGAAATACACGTATTTTACATCCAAAATAGGACATCTAACACTACATAAATAACGGCTTTATTAAAATTTTGGTTATGGTAGCGAACGCTTTTTGATGAAGTTTTTTTGTGTTGATGAACGAGTTTTATTCGTTTTAAATATCAAAAAGATAGGTTACATGTGATTAAAAAACATATTAAGTTTTATATTTTTATAGATTTATGTATTTAACTATTATATGGTTAAAATAAATGATTTAATGCTCAAGGCATAGCAAAAAGCAAAGCCTAAATAAATTAAATCTTTTGGGTAACATAACACTTATGCAGTCATGTGAATATTGTTATTACAGTTTTAATTGATAAAAGTAGTGTAATCAAAGGGACCACACATGGGTTGTTGGTATTTACCATTTTCTTGTTGATTGTTTGCTCTCATGGATAGCAGGCGTTCGAAGTGTTTGTTGATGATGTTTTCGATCTTATTATCCATCTCAGATTTATTTGTTTCGTAGTTGCGATTAAGTCCAATGTAGTAAATGCCACCGAGTAGTGTAAAAACCGCGACGATTGCAAGTAAGCCGTAAAGTAGAGGGAACCACTCTTTATCAAAGGAGATTCCATATGCGAACCCATAATGACTATTACGTGGAGGTGGAAGTGGATTATCGTTTTCTTCTTGATTTCGGACAACTGAACGCGGAGCTATGGGTTGAGGTGGAGTGTAACCCGTGTGTGGTAAATCCGTGTCAGCATTGTTGTTAATTCTAATAACGTAGGAGTGATTCGAAGACTCACTCATATTATAATTATCTGAAACTGTAATTTCGTTGTCTGAAACACTTAGCGCAGATTCCACATCAAAATTGTTGTGTATATTCAGCTGGAGTTCAGAGTTGTTTAAATACGGAAAAATTGCTACGAGAGAGAACAGTACATATCGTTTTTACATGTAGTTATTGCATACTACAAATGAAATTAGAGATAGTTGTTTAAATTATAAAAAATAGATAGAAAGGAAGGAGAGAAGGGGAAAGATAGGGGATTATGAAGAATCCAGAGTTAACTTTTTCTGTATGGTAGGTAACACTTTGTTTAGTACAGTAGTAACTATTCGGGAGAATTTATCACTTTTTCGATTCTCATTGAAATGCAGCACTTTTTTAACAGTTAACAGTAGAGTGTTAGAAATGTTTTTAACCAGAGTCTGGTTGCTGTTTTTCGCATTAATCACTGTAATGGCCCAAATAAGGGTGAAATTAGCTTTTAGTATTTGTTGGAGATTATTTGAGTCCAGATGTTCAAAATTCCGCAATAAGAGTTCACAGTTAAAATATTTTTCAGCCCATGACTTATCTTCATTTAATTTCGCACATTGAAATAGAAAGTGGTTGGAATCGTCGGTTGTTTGACCTTGCCGACACTCAGAGTTACCCATGGCAAATCTATGATGTAATGTTAGGCCTCACATTAATGCATTGTTTTGGATTTTGTATATATTTTCTACATATTTATTCGGCATTTTATTTATATTGAAAAGGTTGAGGGGTTTTTTGCTTAGATGTCTTAGATAATTGTATATTTGTTAAGGCTTACTATAATCTTTGATATATGATATGTTATTTGCTAAATCGTATTTTTGCCATACATTTATGAACACAGGGAGTTTAGAGATCTTTCTGATATTAGGAGTTGTATGATTCAAACAATCAGTGAAGCTAATTGCATGCTTTTTTAATATTTCTCTTATTCTTTGAAGAAAAATATTTGCGTCAAAAGTAATATTATTAATTATGGTAATAATTTGGAGGATTATGTTTGCATGTAATAGCGTTGTGACGTCTACCAGACCTTTGTCACCATACGTTTTACTGTGGGCGAGTTATACCCTAGAAATCCAAAAATTGCCTCTCCATAATATTCTATTTACTTGATTTATGGCAATTATTGCTTTATTTTAAATGTAATCTGTTTTTAATGAAGAAAAAAGACCATTGTGTCGGAGATAAATACATAAAATTTTACTAAAAAACAGATTAAAAATTTTTTCCTTTTTAAACAGAAATGAAGATATTTACAATTAAAAGCAATAACATTAACTATCAGTATTGTTATATCTAACGCTTGATTTTGAGTTAGACATCTGTTATGCTTTAAATCGCTTGTATCAATATGTTAACGATTACTTACTAATCGTTTGAATGTAGCGTTCGCTACCATAACCAAAATTTTACTGCACACTACGATCTACTTCACGCCACAAAATAACTCAATTTGATTATCACATGAATAATGTTTGTCTAAAATTTATATTATATTAATATATTTTCGCTCTCATGACAGCTTTCATGTCTAGCGCTCTCAAAATTTTCGCTCACATGACACTGTTTTTCGCTTTTGTGTCAGAAACTCATGTCAGACGCTTTCATGCGGTGTAACCATGATTTTCTTTACCATTTTATTATTTACTTCTTTTTACCTTCGATTATTTTTAACCCTTGTAGTGTATGTGAACATTCGTCACTACACTATTACACATTAACTTACACTTACTGTTTCTTATTAATAGTTTACTT
>JAQIXJ010001882.1:0-18101 GCA_034700185.1 Phthiracarus laevigatus | reverse complement strand
TTTTGTCGGGCTCGGGCTCAAGTCTGTCGGGCTTGCATCGGGCTCGGGCCTTAAAATTTTAACAATTTCATAGTCTACTCTCTATGATTGTGTCGCTCTTGTTTGCATTTATTTGGGAAAACTTTTTAAAAAAATTCTTTAATCTAATATATGTTATTTTAGTGATTTAGAAAAGACGCTTACTCTGTAGTATTTAATTATGAAAACAAAATAATATTTATCTTTCAATATTTTATCATTGAAATTATAATTTCCTTCATAATTTGTGAAGCATTTGAGTGAAAAAATATTTTTTTTTATTCAAAAAAGATAATAAACCGCGCATACATTAATAAATTAAGATGAATACAAATCGGATTATAATAAAAGCGCCAGATTTTTTTAAAGAGCTAAAGTTGAACTATTATTTATATTAATTAAAAAATTAGTTGTTTTAGTCGCTATTCTTAAGTCGGTCCGACAATGAATCACTGGTTTTATTTAGTTTTTTTAATCATTTATAAATGATAGTCATTTCGGTTTAAATGAGGTAATCTTTCATTTTTTGAGTAAAACAAAATACAAAGAAAAATTTAGTCCTTAAATCCGATTAGTTTCAAAACATTTCTTGGTTTTTACCAACTTATTCAGTCCAATAAACATTGATCATCCCTGGCATTTTGATAGAATTTTATTTTCTTATAATTTGACAAATTATTTTTTTTGTGTAAAATCAAATTGTGATTTTGTGTACGTTTACGTTTTTACTAAATCAATGGAGAATATGGTTTCCAAGCAATATAGATTACAGTAGTGTCCATAATGTACTTCCATTTTACAATATTTTAAATTTAATTTAATAGCTAGAAAATATTTTCCATTAAAATGTTACCGTTCAGTCTTATTTTTTGGAATATTCTTTCTTTCATCATGAGAAGCGTCGATTCTTACGCAGTGTTAGAATAGAATGTAGCTTACTATGAACTCGAAAGCTTGTGCTATTCTTTCTAATTTACTTTTCAATGAATATTTGGCACTTCAATTCTTAACTGATGCTGCATTAGTAGCTAAGAAATTGAGTTAATTTTGATGATTCGATCTGTTTTCCAAATGTATTCTCTACTCGAGAGGTTTCCATAGACTCAATGCCTCATTAAACTAGTCTGCTGTCAGTTAATAACGCTAATGTTTAGTTGAATTTTAAATTAAAATCGACTAATGTTTGTGGCCATCAGTTGTTTTCCACTAAAACCGATTCAATTAAAATAAAACATAGAAATTGTTATATCATAAAAAGCTCGGAAAAGGGAGTTAATATGATCTTATAGAGTATATACTGCAATATACTTAGCGCTGTAATATGTGCTTTGCTATATTATGTTATATAAGTTATTGTGTTGTTAGTTGAATGTGTCGAGAGTGGACCTTTTCTTTCTTAATGACATGTAACTTTGGCTGAGAGTGATAAGAGATAGCTAACGTAACTCGATTTGGCGAATCCATATGCGTTTATACTCTATATTACGCTGAATATTGTTACCCTAAATATATATATTTTCGGTCGATATTAACAGTTGAAACGCAACAGCAATATGTATATACAGTACAATATATCACAAAATACTGAATATATTAAAACCAAAGATATTGCGAACACAACTGCCTGTAAATCTTGATTTATCATATCTTCTACATTGTATTTCGCGAAAAACTTGTGTGTTGTGTATGTATATAATTTCAAGTTTGCAATATCTAACAGCCTCTTAATATAAATAAATGTTTAACCATTTTGTTTATCTCTTGTCATTTAGTTTTTTTATGAAAACTATACTGTAATTGGTTAACACTTCATAAATTTTCGAACATATTGTTTAGTTAATTATATTTTATTGATTACTTTAATTAACATTTATCCAACCCCAATAAGTAACTTGCATGTTCAGAAAACAATAATAATGGTCGAATAAGTTATTTAATTTATTAAACCAATAGCTAATTTAAAATTCTGAATAGTCAAGCTTATGGATTTGACATTGTCTGTCCGTCTGTGCGTCTTTCTATCTGTGACCAGTTTTATATTTATAAAGGGATTTGCGATCATGCAATCATGTGCTAAAAATCTAATATATTTGTGACATAATCATGCATTAACCTATGAAAAAGTGATCTTTCTGTGAATGCGCCTAGAATTGTTTTTTATCTGAAACTTGAAACTGCAGAAATATGGATTTGACTTAGTCTATTTGTCTGTATGAGACACTGATCACTTGATCACCTCTTTAAGTCCCGTAACTCATTCGCGTCTGTATGTCCGTCTGTACATGACAATTTTTTAATAAGTTAAAAATATTTGGATTGAATTGTTAACAAACATTGAATTATAAGGATTTTTAAAATTGCTAAATTATTAATTTTATTTTTCTAAGTATTATATTTAATCGATGTTTTAATCGGAAGCATCCAGAAACCAATATTTTAGTCGATATTATGATAATATTTGATAACAGAGCTGTTATAATCGATCACAAAAGCTGTTCACTTATTTTTTCATCCACTTGTGAAATAAAAAATGTAACGAAACATGAAAGACCATCGTGCCATATAAGACACAGTATTAAGACACTAGGATTGATTAGAACATTTTGATGGATAAATAAAAATATAAAAATCATTAAAAATTGATTTTTAAATGATCTAGAACTAATAATTTAATTAATGTTCTTAGAAAATAATAATAATTCGATTTGCTTAAATTGAAATTTCTAACTAGTACAGTATATTTCTTATTTTCTCATTAAGTTTATAAATAATTACCGAATTAATAAGAATTAAAATTCTAGTTAATCTCAATGAAGTATAGAAAATATTTGTTGTCAATTTAATTGTATACTTCTTTTAATTTCATATAAGATGTCTTATATCGTAACATGTATTAACATCGAGAAAGTTAGACTATAAGTAAGTAATAACCTAAAATGTCAAATTGGAAACGTCAGTCTAAACCATGTGCCGTTTCTTCGCAGATAGAGTTAAAATAGAAATATTAGCTGGTAAATCCAATTAGGATAAACCGTTTGCGTTTCGAAAATTCTATGCTTGTTTAGATGAAGCAATTGTTACACAATTATATAACAACATTTAATATCAATAATAGTAATCAAATGAATAAATTTAGATCTAAATATCAAAATTAAGTGAAATACTGTTTACTGCAAAATTTTATTTTATATTTATGTTACTAATAAGTTCCAAACCCAAACAGTAACTCAAACAGAAACACTTAAATATAGATTTACCATAGAAGTTGCTGTATCATTAAATACAGTCAATTTAAAATATAAATATAAGTCGACTGTGTAAAAGAGATTGCGTTATAATAAAGTGTTTATTACTCAGTATTATAAGATCATATTTTTACTTACTATAATGATTCATAAAATAGTATTTACCAATCCTTTTTATATGTAAATATTTACCAGAACTGTGATACTCATGCATCGTTACTTTTGTGTCGTAGAAAAATATTTAACAAGTAATTTGTTCCCATAATAAAATTTTTGTTTTAGGAATTTATTTCATTTACTGAAGTACATCTGGCAGTCTGCTTGCCTTCTGTGATAAGGTTTAAAGCGCTGGTCTCTGATGAGTGTTTTTAAATCTATCGGGCAAAAATAATAGGTTTGATCGCAACAACTCTCATGGTAACTCCAGCTTATTAGCCTCGAATCCTCATATATTTTACGGATAAATGGGAACATAGAGGACAGTTGATTCGTCTGTATTCCTGTAGATCCGCGTTCGCTATTTTTATAATGAATCGGTGAACTACACGAATAAAACACACATGCAGTGTCTACATCTTTACATTTGATGTTTTTTGTTTTCATGTACTAATCGCAAGACTCCGTATAAAGTGATTGTTTATTCTTAATGTTTTTTTGCTTTAGTTTTCGTAGAAAGATTTCCTGTCACTCTTAGATTAAAGTTTTCGACTCATATAATTTTGTTGGATGTAGTTATATACTGCAAGTATAAGAAATTTTCGTTGCGAGCAGTAGATTAATGTGAGCTCTTTAAGTGCTATCGCACTTGTTTTTATTTAACATTAACCTTACAATTCATTTAACGATAGCTCACCTTCTTTATTATTAATTTTTTATTACTGTTATGTGGCTTTTCATATAAAACTTTTTGGTTTTTCTTTCTGCCTTTTTGATGATAAGTAAGCTTATATTTATTAGACTTTGCTTATTTAAATAAATTTCTCGCAAAATTTATACAATATATAGACAATGTACGCATCATTAATCGGAATGAAAAAAACTCTGTTTGTTTAATGTTTCGGACTGAAACCTAGTTTAGCGTTAAATGTTTTTCTCATTTGGTTAAATGAATGGTAATCGAGTGTATTTAGTAAGAAATTGTTTTATAACCAAGTCTTAGTGAAATAAAATTCAGTTAAAACAAGTATTCATCTTATTCTCCAAGTCTTAATTAATATTTGCCCAAATGTGAAGCTAAAAGTGTTGGCCACCAAAGAATTAAGATATTGTCTGGGAATTTGAAAAATTATCTTATTTGTTAGTCGATTCAGTCTGATCTGTTTTTGCCCGGTGATAGTTGCAAATGCACTTATCTATAACTGCGGAACAGCGGGATATAAATGCGTAGCGAAACTGTCTGATGTTTCATCTAACAGATTAAATGGTATCACTAAACACGTTTGATCCATTATATGTATTTCAGCTATAAATAAAGATATTAAGGAAGCAAGCGATCAGACATTGGTTATCAGAGACTAACAATTAATCGGAGACGAAGAATAAAAAAATCGCCTCTCATTAGTGTATTTCGTTTTTTTGTTTATTTTTGTGCAAACATCAGCAACTCTTAAGCTTTAACTTTTGGGGAAATAGATGACCGCACATATTTTATTATTTGGTCCGAATATTAAGAAAAAGCAAGAAAAATAAATTACCAAAAACCACTTTTGTACAGATGTATTAATCAATGACATTCTAGTATATTAACTTATACAGTAGTGTGAAATTATAAGAAAAATTCCTACAAAAGGGTGAAATAGAATAAAAAACGAGTTCGTGAATAAGTTTTTAAAACCAAAAATGTTGCTCCATTTTTTCGAACGTTCAAAAGGCACTTTAGTTAATTAAATAAAATGTATTATTATTTTCACCAAATAAGTTTTAAAATGAAATTGATATCACATTTTTGTCGAAACTAAGGCAAGCTATAAATAATTTAGTTAATTCGCTTTATATTCTATAATTATTTCTGGCATTGATTTTTTCGGGTCTCAGCATTGAAAGTACGTTTAGTTTTGGGATAAATAATATATAATGGCGGTCTGAGAATTTGTTAGATGTTTGTTTTTGAACCTCTCTAGAAAATGCAAAGGAAAAAGAGAAATGCGTTAACATTATTTAACGGGTGAAACAATAATAAAACTAGTTAAAAATAATGCTCTGCTTCAAAGTTTTTAGCAAAGCTCTTAATTATATATCAATATATATAAGCTTATAAATATATCGTATTACTTGCAAATCAAAGAGTTTTCGTGATAAGATATAAAATGTGGTACAGTTTTTAGCTAAGCTTATGTATTTACTCTTACGCTTCATTCTATCAGTCGAGTATTTTCAAATTAAAAGAAGCTCTAACTTTTCAGCAAGAAATTCGATTATAAGTTGTGATAAATGACGTGAAACTGAAGTGCTGTTCAATTTTGTTCAAAAATATATATATTTAAATATAATTCATTTAAAAATACTCAAGCAATCAATATAAGATATTCTATGCGTTTGAATGGTTTTATGTATTAAGTAGCTATTTTTATTGCCATAAGGTACTAATAATTTTCGAATAAATGTTATTAATTTTATACAGTTTAACAATTTTTAGAATTCACATTAGACTCTTAAATCTATAAAAATTTTAGGCCCGAGCTCGACTTCTTAGTTTGTTTTGAGAAAATTAAAGCCAGACAAAACACAGACCCAACCTGGCCCTAGGAATGTGTCGGGACCGCGTCTGGGAGTCTAATTCACATCCTTTCTATTAAAAGTTTAGCGTTTGTTAAATTTATTTACATACACTGTTACAATTGCTTGTAAATAAATTACTATTAAAGAATATAAGTAAACAATTCATATACTGAATTGTTGAGCATACGCTTTTGTCTTAATAGAAAAACAATAATAATTGTATAAAATACCAATCCGTTAATTAAATTATAATTGATTAACAAATTATTAAGAATTTAATATATAAATGGAATTTTATGGAAGTCAATAATCGAGAACAATACAAATATAAAAAAAAACAATTTGAATAAAGCACATGTTGAACGCTAATTCAACATTGAGGTTATGCCGCAAAATCGAAAAAAACACGCAAAAATATAGTATCGATTTGTCATTATTTCTGGTTGGAAATTCATCTTAACGTTAGTAACCAATTGTTTAGAGCTTGAAACTGCACATAAAGAGAGTGGAATTAAGATGAAATGCTAAGATGATAAGTATTTTAATAAGACATGTCTGGTCTTAATTAACCAAAACTGAAAAAATATTACATGGCATGCACAGTATATATTTTTAACTTTTATACGTTCAAATGATGTTTACGAGCGACAAAAAATCATTTCGTTTTTTTTATTGTAAACAGGCCTTACGAGTAATACAAATATTTTGTATTCTCCGCAATGCTTTTCATTTCATTTATTAACTACTTTTAACTATTGATGGCGTAAAAACATAGCTCACATAGCAGCAACTTTTTTTGTGAATCATTTCTACCTAAACTAATGTTATATTTGAAATATTTATTATTTCGACAAAAGTTGCGCCATAAAACTCTTTAACAGTATCTTTTATATATATATATATATATATGGATATATATATAAAGCAATATAAACCGTATAAAAAGACAGCAATATCATTAAAAGACAGAATGCAGTCATTACAGGATTGTAGTCTATTTATTTATTCGCTTCCATTCATTTCTATCTATTTATTCTATGAAACTCTAGTTTCATTTGACGTGAACTTTAATAAAACTGACTGTTTTGCTTACCGGTTAGTTTAAGTCTACGCTTAATGCAAAAGAAAAAAATCAAATATCAAAAGTAAATTATATTTCGAAATTTAGATTGATTTTGGAACTGACGGAATTAAATTAACCCATGAATATTTATCTCTTGTTTTGTAAGTTTTAAAAGTTTTTCCGATAAGACCGTAATGTTTACTTAGTCGACATAAAGCGAAAGCCATTACTAGCATTAAGATCAATTCGTTGATTTCAACCATTTAAAACTTTATTCCATTAAATTTTTTTTAATAAAGAGAAGGCATCTTAACTAAATAACTTAAAGCATAAGAAAGGCACGTTTATAGCTATGTTACTCAGCTGTAAATTTGCTAACATTAGTTGAATGCCAGGCTTAAAAATCTTTTTAATATATCAGTTTCCTTTGGAAAGACCAAAAAAAGTAATTATAAATTTTTACATCTTTAAAATCATGCAAATTTATGATTATTATACGGAGTGGAAAATATTTTTTCTGTAGATAACCAAAGACAAACTCCATTTAACAAAATGAGTTTTTGTAAAAAGGAAAAACAACACAAAATTAGCATAATTAAAGTAAAACCTTAATAATTAGTCGTGTGCTACGAAATTGTTTGCTAAAATCAATAAATATGTTGCATATTTAAAATATCTAGAATAAGAGCTTTTTTAGTTTACCGAAAAAAATGGAATTTTTTTGTGCCTTATTTTTTTAATCATATTTAATCTCCATTTAAGAGATGTGAATCAATTTAATTAACACAATCTTCGCAATAAAATTATTGTCGTTTTTGTTTTTCTAATTATATGCGTGTATTTTGATTTTTGTATTGTATTGAAGCGCAGGAAAACTAATGAAACGAAAAGTAAACAGAACACGTATATAACATTTCCATTGTTATGATAAATTATTTGTCGTGAAAATCAATATTAAACTAATATTTATAAATGTTTTAGTTGTTAGCGATGTTATAAATTGATGAAAAAAAAACAATACTGTGCTAACACTTAAGTGTACGTTCAAAACATAAAAATGGTCTAAAGTTGTCGGAGTTTTCCTTTTATATTATGAATATTCCTTCCAAATATCTATATGTATGTTGGATACTCTAAAAACCAATACAAATAAAAAAAAATTTGCGATTATATAAATTCTAAATTTAATTCTTATTAACATTTATTTTATTTATTAATGCTTATTCTAGAGTTTTTTGGTCATCACATTTGAACATTATTACCTTTGTCTCGTATATTTGTTTTATCACGCAAATCACACCCAAATTTAATGGGAATCTTAATTTTATTAAATAATTTATTCTTAATAATTATATAACACCTACGCGTATAAATTTATATTGAATAAAATATATGCACCGTATTTATATTACAAAAAAAAGTAGATTAATGTAAATGATAGTGAACTGCTATTTAAACGTTAATCAGCAATAGTTTCACGATTAACGATACACCTTTATGTGCTTTACGCATATTTTATCTAATAAATGAACGAAATACTGGCAACAATATTGAAACACCTCACCATCAAAAGATAGTGGTTTTAACAAAACCGTTTACAACTTTATACGAAATGCAGAAAATATAAAATATAAATTTATAGCTAAGGCTTTTTTTTATTTTGATCGATGATAAGTTAGAGCTCACATTTGCACTTTTGATCATTTATAACACATTAAATATGTGCGGTAGTTTTAGAAATCTAGTTTTTTTCGGTTAAATTTAATATTCGTTTTGCTGTAAAGAAAATAATTGCTTCGAAATTGAATGCAAATCGCAATTCAAATCATTTTATGGCAATGAAATGATGTCTAATCTTACTATAAAAATAGTAAAAACATATGTAAACGAGATTCTTTATTTATGGTCTATTTAACTAAACTTTTACCACAGTTTCCTAGTTTACAATAACAATAACATCTCAAAATTATGTCAGTAAAGTTATAAGTGAGTGACATCTCTAACATCTTTTATCGATTTCGTATTTTATTATATTTTCAAAAATTCTAATCTCTTTTTCCAAATGCAATAACGGAAAAGATAGCTCTACTTAGATATTGTAGGTTATACTTGATTTTAAGATTGCATTTTGTGCAAATTATTAGATTAAATATTCTCAATTTGGTTTTCACAAGTTCTATATTTTTTCATATCCAGTCATAATACTGCATCAGAAATAGGATTAACAAAGCAAACAATATTTGATTCATATTTCTACAAAGTAAACGTCTAGCGAACTGATTTTTCACGCCTCGAAAAAAATTTTGGAAATGATTTAGGGTTATAAAGTTTCAAAGATACAGTATTTTATGAAACATTTTTCAAAAATGAAAGTACAGTTAAAGATATTTCTATGACAAAGTAGAGATTCTTGTTTGAATACAAATGTAAGAATGTAATGCTTTATTTTCAACGGTGTAAGAATTCAATGCTATATCCTATTGTATACTTTTTTTGCTATTTCTATGCTAACACGTAATTTAACATAAAAATATACTTAAATTATTAAAATTCACGCTTTTATTCTGTTAAAGCTTTTTAATATTTTTATTTTCGTTTAAATTATCCAAGAATTTTGTGTTCAAAAAATATATATTAAAAGTTGAAATGAAACTTATATTTGTTTTTAACCAAAACCCTAAACCAGGCTAAATAACATTTCCAAATAGTTCTTCTCGTATTTAAAAGCATCAAATTAGTAAAAATAATATTGAATTAACACCTTTTATTTTAGCAATATGTTAGAAATTGAAATTAATTAGAAAAACGAAACTGATGAAAGTTTATTCAGAAGTTTAATTAAAGACAAACAAATCATTAAGCAATCATGCTTTCAATATAATTTTAATGAGTTAAGCGATTCCGAGCGAAAAATTAGGCAAAACAACCGACTATAAATGAAGAAATTACAACAGTTAATTGAAAATTTGAATATTTCTTTGAGCAACGCTTTCTTCGCTAATTCAAAAATACCTTAACACTTCTAACCTTGAGTTTTTCAAATTCAAAGACAATCTAAATGCATTTCTAGCAGAATGTTTTAAAGGTTTTAGTTCAAAGTAAACGAATTTTGGTTAGAATTTTAAATTTACCTTAATTATCTAAAGAAATTTAGAAATGATGCGAAATTTTGCGTTTTACTTTAATTTTTGATAAATAGTATCACAAAAAATTCTTTTGTGGGTAATTAATGATAAATAAAATACAAACATTTAAGTAATTTAAAAAAAATTCAAAGTTATTCGAGTTATTTGCTTATTTTCTTTTGAGGTGATATTATGTCTCGTTATGTAAAGAGTTAAAATTTATCGCAACTACTTTTAGATTTAAATTCTATATAAAATTTAATGAATAGTAAAATTGGTTTTCTGCCACATTTTTTAAAACAAAGGGAAATTAATTTTACAATTTCTTTTACAAAAAGGATACGACAATACAAATTACCTCAAAAGCAAACATTGAACAGCGAAAATTAGGATGAAAATTCACTTTAAAATTTAAGTACCTAATTTTTACGAGCTCTAGTTCATGCAAATTCGGAAAATGCGTGTTTTTGTTTCTCATACAAATTAAGAAACAAAAATTAGCACAGGGTTTGTAGTTAAATTTTTTAAAACTTTTTTACAAGAAATACAACTTTAATAAATTATACAACTTTAATAAATTGAATTTAAAGAATCTGAATCATTTCAGTTTTTTAGTCAAAACTATTAACTATTTCGAATTAAAGATTAAGAATAAAACATACAAAGTGCGCAGTTTAATCCAAAAGTTATTTTAAAGTTCACAAAATAATATTTTAGTTATTTGAATGAATTATTTCTCCTAAAATAAGCTCATGAGCTTATAAATGGATGGCTTGTTTTTAGAAAAGTCAGGTTAACTCTTTTAGTGTATTAACGATTTTTTTTGCCTAAAAGTGGGTAGACTTAACACTTTAAAGGAATTGTTAAAACAATATTTATACACGAGGAAATAAAATATGCTGACAGTCTAATCCATAAATATATTATATTTAATATTTAAATTAATCAATAAATTCTTTAAAAATTTATTCCCATACAGGCAATGGTTACATAGAAGGCAGAGAACTCGATAACTTTTTAAAAGAATTTGTGTCTTCCGTGAACACAACAGACATTGGACCAGAGGTAATGTTTTTAAGAAAATTTCTGTCTTCCGTGAAAACAACAGATGGTGGTACAATAGAGGTATTAATTTTTAAGTCATTAAATTCATTAATGACACTAACATAGGTGTAAGTTTCCGAGTTTTACCCTTATTAACACTAAACAAACTTAAGCTTCGATTATTTTGTTTGGAATTGTAAACGGATTCAATCGATATTTGATGTTTACTCTAGAAAATACTCGGTATCGATCAATAAATTCAGTGTTATAATAGTGATGCGGCTCTACATGTGATTAATTTTGATTTATTAAATGATATTATAGTATTATAAAATAGATTAAATTTTAAATTTTTTAAAAATTAAAATGAAGAAAAAATTTTAGCAATATTTGAAATTTAAAATTTCAAACAATACAAATTTTTTGGTTTGTAATTTCACTAACAAATCATAAAAAATAAAGCACACGTTTGATCAAAAAAATTGTTTTCCGAATAACAATAAAATAAAAAACGGACTAAAATGTTTGAAAATAAACTTTTGTTTTCTACTTCGCAGCTGCATTTGACTATAAAAATAATATATTTATAACGTAACAAGAAAATCAATTTTTTATTTAACCAGTGGTGTAGTGTTGTGGTTATAATTTTGATGTGCGATTTTAAGTTCAAACATATTCTCGCATTTCCCAAAACTCTTAGGCAGTTATCGATTACATTGCATTTTAAATTCTTTTGAGACATAAATTTTCAATCACTCGCACCTGTTTTTAATGTATATAATTGACGTTTATTTATATCAGGTCGTATCCGAATCGATGTTCGCTGAACTGAAAGAATGCTTTATGGAAGCGTACGACGACAACAGGGATGGAAAGATTGAAATTCGCGAAGTAAGATATAAACCGTATATATTGCTACTAACGCTTCAAATTTCCTGAGTATCGCATTATTGACAGATATTAAATGATTTGAGGGTTTTTATTTTGTAAAAAATGGTAAATAGACTATCATTATAGTTAGCTCAACTTTTACCACTAGAGGAAAGCTTTTTACTATTATTTCGATTTGACAATCCGCTCGAGTCCAGCGTTGAATTTATGAAGGTATAGATAAACACGACAACGGAATACTAACGCTTCCAAAAAAAACTATTAAACGCATATGTGTTTGTGTTGCCACTATTATTATTAGATTTGGAGAGAATACGACACCGATGGCAGCGGATATATAGAAGCTGACGAATTAAAAGTAATTTCAATTTAATTATTATCGATGTTTTATCTTATGTATTATTTCCAATTAGTGTACCGAAAAAATAGTATCAGTTTTCTATTACCAAATTGAAAATTGATACTTTGTTGCCATATTTTTTGGTTAGATTATAGAAAATTGTTATAAATGTCGCCATCAATAATATCTTAATTTATTGTTTTATTATTTTGTTTTCTCGTTTCTCAGAATTTTTTGAAAGATTTGTTACGTGAAGCTAAACGCGAATCGATCGAAGAAGACAAGCTCATTGAATACACAGACACTTTGCTGCAGATCTTTGATTCGAATAGAGATGGGAAGCTGCAACTCAGCGAAATGGCTAAGTAAGAAACGCTCAAATCATGTTCTATAGGTTTATGGTTTTGTCGCTAATATAAATCATATTTTTGCATTTAAAAAATAAATATCATAGTAAAAATCACTATTCATTTATTCGTACTATTCTTGCATTTTCTTTTCAGACTTTTGCCGGTAAAGGAAAACTTCTTGTGTCGGTCAGCATTCAAAGGAGCGAGCAAACTGTCTAAAGAAGATATTGAGCGCGTTTTTGCATTATACGACAGAGTATGGATTGATTTTCTAATATTTTTGCTATCGTTATCTTAGTCTAAAGCTTATTACGATTTTATTGTGGGTTTAATAGGATAAAAATGGTACCATTGAAAACGAAGAGCTGAAAGGATTTTTAAAAGATTTATTGGAATTGGTTAAGAAGGTAATATAGACTAACTTTATATCAATACATCATATATTGTATTTTACAGTTGCGCTCAGTAAGTCTTTCAAATATTTTTCTAAGTTTATATTGTTATGACATTAATTATTTAAATTGTTATTGCCTACATATTTTATGCGCAAAAAGGCTTTTTTCGTGCCCAAAGTGAAATTTATTCACAAAACATTTTAGTTTAAGATAAATTCTATTATTATAAAATTCATTTAAATGTTGATCAGACAAAGACTCGAAATCCTAAAAAGTTCAGGTTCGAGTCCAAGTACATAATTTTATAATAAGTTTCATATTTTTAAAAGTTGAATCAAGATCTAAATATGCTTTAACTTCAATAGAAATATTTAGCAAATTTTTCGTTAAAGATTTTACATTTTAATTTTATTATAACATTCAGAATATGTTTTTTTTTCTAATTAGCGTATAACAAAAAATTGGATGAAAATTCAAATCTGTTTCATATAATTATTATTTTCATTCATTCACTTATTCATTAAAAATATATGATTTGTTACCTTATAAACAATTCATGCCAATGTCATATTTACCAATTAAATTAGCAGTGAAGTAAAACAGTTACTATAGTTATATAATCTAGTATCGAAATAACTGAACTGATAGATGATATGTTTGCTAAGCACGAAAAATTTCATGCGCGATTTAAAGTTTCAACAATTTTTATTTTATTATAAGACCGAAGCGTGTTTTGAATAGCATTGTGTTTGTGTATCGATGCGATCATTGCATTCCAACAATATTTCGACTCATTTTTAGCATATATAACTCTATGTTTCAACCAAATTAGCGTTAATAAAGTTTTATTTAGTTTGTACTTCTATGCTTACTTATTATCAATTTAGAACATACTTCTAACATAAAATGCTCATTATATCCAAAAACGGTTAGATTTAGTCGAATTCTAAACCTGATTGCGTAATAAGGTATAATAAAATATTTTCTTTATAGAAACTCTACCCTCAAACTCCCATTCACACACTTTTATTAATTTTATTAAATAGAACTTATTGTGCCTATCGGAAGCAAACTTAACCAAACGAAGAAATATTGGATAAATATGCAATTAACTGTAGGCCCCAATTATCTAAATAAAAGTGCTAAAATTTGGAAGCTTGTAGCACAAAAGCACAAGAGTTGCTGACTACCGGTATAAACCTATTCAAGTTTAGTGAAATCCTATGATTTATATTAGACTCCCAAATCGTTAAAAATTTTAAGCCCGAGCCCGATTCGGCCCGATAGGTAGAAACCAGGCCCGAGCTCGATTCTAATAAAAAACAACATATAATCAAAATTTTGTTTTATTTGATATAATCATAATTTGATCTTAAAAATAATAGTTTATCACTTTATCAGGTTTTAATTGTGTTCTCTTATTTGTTAAATTAAATTAGCATAACTGAAATTTCGTTCTGAATTTTTGTTTAATATAAAAATACATAAAAGATAAAGTTTTAAAATAAGTTGGAATCATTTCAAAGCCCGACCCAGCCCGAGAAATTAATTTCAAAGCCCGGCCCGACTTGCGTCCGATAGGTTCAAGCTCGAACCCGGCATGGGGAAAAGTGTCGGCCCGCTGGGGCCCGAAAAATCGAGGGCCTATTGGGATTCTAATTTATATTTAATTAACTAATAAATTTGTCTGTTTGTTCACTCAATTGAATGTTTTCTGTGGGTTCGGTCAATGCCCGCAACTACAAAAAATAAAAATTTTATTTAAGACGTTTATTAATAATAAAGCAATGAATTAATCACTTATTCTCGCAATTCTAACATTAAGCTTAACTGTTTTTATGGCATTTTCATTAAGAAAAACACTCAAATTTTTCATTTTGTTTTAAGAACACTTTAATCTTAATTATGTTCTTCAAAACATTGTTCCAATTAAACGCATGTTTTTCACTTATTTTACAGAAGAGTGCTTAGACATCGGTTAATGTGCCTCATAAAATGATCAAATAAATCCGTAAAAATATAAAATATAGAAAATCAAGCAATTAGCACACGCTCTTTCCTTTTATCCAAATAATTATTTTATTCTCTCATATTAAGTGCTACTTTTGATCATTTTTGTCCGACTATACGATGCTTTTTGAAATTTCTTTACGAAAACTGTCGACTCTGGTTAAGTAAAAGTTGTACGTAACTATCAATGCGTACAACGCAGCACATATTGATAATAATTGTTTTTGACTACAAATTTATTTTAAATTTTATTAGAATAGATAACAACTCTGAAAATTGAAATTATAGTTTTAAAAGTCAATGCCGATAAATATACGTTAAACATAATAAAACTTTAATCAACATAATTGTATTGTAATTAACACAAACCTTTCGTAAACTTTTTAATTAAATTTTTGGAATTTCTCTTGATTTAAATTTGGTTTACTCCCGGCCTTATAAGCATATACAATAAGGCGTAATATATATAGTATATTTGATATTACACTTAATTACACACTTTTACGAATGCTAATCTAAACTCATTTTAATACGTGTGTTCGGTTCGTGTTTTGTTTAATTATACCAAACGATAAAACTTTTGCATAATTATTTTGGCTGATGATCACATAATTAATGTGCAAATATAATTATATAAGTAAGCGAGTTTATTACTGCATCCAAATACCAAATTTTAAACTAAAAGCGCTTTCAGTTCCGATTATCCACCCTTAAATGTTAATAATTTATATCTGATAATCGTTTACATTACAGTATAATGCGTTTAACAGGATAGAAATTCTAATTTTTTGTTTACCAAAAAGTCACTTTAGTTTTAATCAGGATTAAAATGAATTTCAACCATTTAATCTATGAAATATAATTTCAAAATTTAAAAAGGTTTTTATTGTTATTTTTGATCCCAAATTTAAAATAGAGTGCATTGCATGCTGAATACTTAACAACTGAGTATTGTTTAGTTAACATAAATAACAGTTTTCAATAGTAAAAGGTTTTAAACTAATCTAATTTTATTATCGAGTTATTACGTCATAGAACTTTATTCGTGGAAAAAAATATAAACCATTAATTTTGTTGATTTTTTAATGCTATAATCACTTACGATACCATGAGATTTTGTGGATAAAAATTCTGTTGCATGACTAGCATCGTTGTTTTGTTATGAAGATAAGTCTTATATACGTCTTGTATATTGTGAACGCGAGTAAAGCTTATGTGAACGCATACATATTTCATGAACATTGGAAACATCACACAAACAAAATGCTAAAAGGATTCCAAAATAATGTGCGCTTAAAGTGCTATTTGGGCGCTATTTTTATTCAAAATTTTTCAATAACTTTGTAGTATTAGAGTTACAACATAGAAAGTATTGAATCTAAAAGATTTGTAATTTAGATATAACATATAAGTTAAAATCATATAAAAAATTGTATATGGAATGCTTAACTTAGTAATGGGTTTTGACGAGTAGCTGTTACTCCGGATTCTTATATTTCTTAAACCAAAAATAAGCTCTCGATTTTTCAAAGAAAATAACTAAAATCAATACCAAATATTCAAATCAATATTTTTTCCATTGACCTGTTTATGCTAAGTTGCGAAAAGGCGTTTTTTTGTTGTTGAAAAATATGCCTTTGAATAGCTTAGTAATGAATATCTCAAAAAATTTATGTAAATTATTAATTTTTAAACATTTCTAAGGTTTTTATTCTTATTTAACGTCACTCTAGTCCTAACTCTGAGTCAAACAAAATAAAACTTTTACTTTATTAAATATACAATTTTATTTAATATTTTGATGATACATAATTCAATTTTAAAACGGAATGAATTAGAATGCGCTAAGAAAATATTTTCGAATTTTAAACATTTACAATCCATCTTTTTATGATCCCTTATACCGTATTATGATCTATTATTTAAATAGTTGGCTAAGTCCCAGAATTTAAATTTTAAAACTTTAAAAAGTTTCTACTATTATTATTATTATTATTTTTATTATTATTTCGTTCGCTGCATTAAAGTAAATAATTTTTTTTTAAAATGTTAATTTTGCTCAGGACTACGACGCACAGGATTTGGGAGAGTTTCAAAAAGCAATACTATCGGGATGTGACTACAATCGCGACGGCAAAATAAATAAAAAAGAGTTGACAATGATATTACTTGCGTTGGCTAAAAATTCTCACGATGGATAAACTAACCGTAAACTATTTAACTACAGACGCTTTCCTTATCTCTCGTTATGCAAAAAAAAACAAATCTATGAAATCTTACATCGGAGATATTAAAACAAAAAAATAATAAAAATATATTTATTACAAAATTACCGCAGATGTAAATTACAAATGGATTCTCTCTCTTCTTTGGAAACAAAACAAACTAAAAGTTCCACTTTCTTCGTTGATTTTTTTGGTGCCAATATTAATGACACACTTTTTTCCAGTATTTGTTGCACATTTTACACTATTTTCCAACACAATTAATAATCAAACTTAAAATTTAACTTAACTACTCGTTATTACTAAAAAAAATCTAAACATGTGAATAATTTTAAAAATCAATATTATCATTAGATTTTCTGTTAATAGAGTAAATCATACTATAGAAAAACCTGTTAATATTAAGTAAACAAACAGTAATCTAAATAATAAATAGTGTCTAAAAAGTAAGTTTGTTACAGTTAAACAATAATTGAGATTAATTTTAAAAATAAATCAAAATAGTTTAACTATACAGGAGTTATTTGTTACTAGAAGTGAGGAAAGTTACGTATAGCATCACATTTTATAGGTTTCTAAATATAGAAATCGTAGAAACTTGTTTATTTGTTTTGGTTATTTACATGCTTACCGTTAACTATATTACGATTTCTCGTAAACCCAATAAAAGTTCATTT